>CM062808.1:91567302-91802126 GCA_031772625.1 Pinus tabuliformis | reverse complement strand
ATGTACCCATACTAAAAAAGATTGTGTTTCTGGGGTTTTTATGAAGATCTGGAAACGAGTTTTTGTTACCTGGTGTCTGCAATTTTGCTGAGTTCCTGCTCTGCCTGGAAGCAAAACGTTGCTGGTTGCCTTGAGCGACAGATCCACCCCGATCTGCAATATTTGGCCCGATCGGTTGAGCATTCTTCCAGATCTGGGCCCCTGTCATGATGATCTCTCATTTGCGCCTCGCATCCTGCAAAACCCCTGTTAAAACGTTGCAAATATCCTCTAGATCTACAGAGTTTGGCCCATGCAGTTATTAGCGGAGGCAGATCTGCCCCATACCGGCCCTCGACTTTGCATGCCTGGATCAACTGCTGGGGAATGAGCCTGACAAACACCAGGCTGGCGGATCCTGTGTATATCATTCCGATCTCTGAGAGTTTTCCGCCCCCATAGTGGGCAAAAACGTAAAACGACTGCGGGTTTCTGGCCTCGAAAGGCTGTGCTGGCCGCTCCTTCAGATCTGCCTTTACTGTATTTGGCTCCTCAAGCAGTAGTTGATATGAGCGAGGTAAGTCTGCTGTGCCGAGAGCTTCCAGCGATTTCCAGGCGTTGAGCCGCGTGACCAGGGCAATTCTAGTGCTTTGAAAAAAGTCTAAAACCTCCAAAGCCGCGCTCTGACTGTCGAGCCAGGGGAGATCAGTGACGACGACCTTCCCTGCCACACCACCTCCGGTGATCGCCATGGCGGGGGTTGCATTTCCTGCGGCGGAAGGGTTTCCAGCGATGGCCATTTCCTGCGTCGCGGCAGCTCCTCCCTCTAAACAAGGATCTACATCTAACTTATATTACATTATTAAATATTTAAATTCTAATATATATAACCCATTTTTAAAAATTCATTATTTAATAAATATAAATATATATATATATATATATATATATATACTATATATATATATATAACTTTATTACATAAAAATTCAATGGCAATCGCAAAAACTTGTAATTGAGGCCACCATTTCCATGAGTAATGTGCATAAAAAAAAAATCAAGGCTATCATGAAAGAAGCTAAAGCAAGGCCCTTGCAATGAAGAATGACTCACCAAACAACCCATATTATAATTACACCGAAGATGTTTCTCTTTGGCTAGGTAGAATCACCCGATCACATTCTTTGGTTTTCGTCCTCTTTCGCCCAATCGTTTTTTACAACGTGGTGATAATCACAGCAGCTGCCGACGACACAGATTCAAATGTGGATATTACTCAAATTGGTTTCGCACACTCACCATTCTCGCTCTGCTGATATTACTCGAATTGGTGTTGCATTCTCAATTATCTCTAGTACTCAAAAAAAAAAAAAAATCAGTAAGAAGAAAATCGATAAAATTATGTAGGTGTTGATTCTCAACCGCATTTCTAGGTTTGGTCTAGATTTTTATTTCATTCATTTTCAATTGGGAAGTTGCGCTAAGAAAGAGGCAATGGCACAACATCAACAGGCAGTTGCTAATGGCAGCAATATTCAATTAGTAGCAAAATCTCTGTATGTGGGGGATCTAGAGCCCAATGTTATCGATGCCCAGATCTATGATCTCTTTGGGCAGATTGGCTCCATGCTCTCTGTTAACCTCTGCAGCCAACACTTCTCTCGGATACGCCCATGTCAATTACAACACTGCTAAAAATTCTAGCGAGGCTTTACATCGCTTGAATAATACACCTCTTAATTGAAAGAGTATTTGAATAATCTACTCACCCCTTGACACCAACATCGAACACCTTGGATCAGCGAACATATTTGTCAGGAATCTTGCCAAATCAGTAGGCGATAGCACTTTCTACTATTCTCTGTGTTCGGTAGAGTTCTCTGTAGTAAGTTTGCAAGAGATGCATCAGGGAAATCTAAAGGATATGGATGTGTTTATTTTGAGCAAGGAGCTACAAACAATGCAATAAAATCTATGGATGGTGTGTTTATCAGTGATAAAAGGGTTTATGTTTCTCGTTTATGAAAAAGGAGCAAATGGAAAAGTCATGTTTAATAATCTTGACAAATCAGTAGATGATAATACTTTCTATTATAGCTTTTCTGTGTTTAGAACCATTCTCTATTGTATGATTGCAATTGATGCATCAGGGCAATCCAAAGGATATGGATTTGTGTGTTTTGAGCGAGCGAGAGGAAACTATCCAATTTGCAATAAAATATGTGAATGAATTTATGGCGCAATCACTGGGCACAAGGTAAGTAGGGATTTGAAACAATCTGGGATGAGCGAGATTCAATCAACTCATATTTTATGGCCAAAGGACTACTTGTAGCATAGTTACAATGGTTGTCTCTAGTGTCTCACCTCACAATGGAGTAACCAACAGATTTCTCTCGCAAGCCTTTCAAAGAATATTTTGTTCACAGCCAAAAGCGGCTCTGGAAGGGACTTACGAAAACAAGTGACGAAGAAGTCAGGATGTACTATATTTCTGGAAAACACGCAGTATAATGCGTCCAATAGATTTCGCAACGCCTTGTACAACTTCTTAATTCTGATACTCCGCAACTTTCAACTCTTCCAGATGACAGTTCGATGGAACAACTCCTATAACAGCTTCCCTTCTTTCCTATAACAACTCTGGTTGCCATACTAGGAACAGGCAATTCACTATAAAACATGGATGAGGCCGAGTCCTTACTTCTCATAAATGAATGCATGGACTCCTTGACGTGATGCATCCCTTCCAATGTCGATTGGGTGTTCCACAAGCAGCCACCGAATGCATGAACACAATTTATATATAGGATTATAATAAGATCACATTAGGCATTTCAAATATGTCTTTTGGTATTTAAATAGTGTTAAGTATTGTTGCTACTTCTATCTCATGTATTTATTAAATTCAAACAGTAATATAGCATTATTTTATATATATATATATACTTTCATGAACATGTTGATAAAATGTCCAAACCTAGAAGAAAGATGTCTGAGATGGATCCAGACCAATGTTTCCAGGGGGTACCACCACATCAACTAGTGTAACCAGAACAACACGAGTTGGAGCTCCCACCTAAGAAAATACGAGATGAATCAATTAAGTATTGCTTTAAAACTGCACTTCAATAAATATATGAGTACATGACAACATAAACATACCTTGTATTTTTCTACCTCGTCCGGCACCTCCTTGAGGTCACCCTTTGTGAAAATAAGACAAACAATTCCCTAAAAAATATTAAGTAACAAATAGCTTCATTTTTATGCTCGAAAATATTTGATAATTTTACAATATAATGGTGAACTGAGATTTTATGTTGTCGAGGTTTACTAGGAAGTAAAAGAAATCAAAAACACAAGGCGCATAATTGCATTGAATCATATTATAAAACACAAAAGTAAACAATGAAATTTGAATAGCAAAATAGAAAATAACCTTTTAACACAGCAAGGAAAACAAAGTATACAAGAATTTTAAATGTGAATAGAACATAATATCAATAGAAGGATAACCTTAACACAAATAATGTGGGCTAAGTACCATTTTCATCAAAATCTACGACTACTCAACAAAATATATTTACAAAGGAAAAATATTTCAAACCAAGTACTTCATCAGAGATTCAGTCCCACAGACTTTGAATCCCCGGTTATCTTGATCAAATCAATTGCAATCCAAACAACATATTTAAGTACCCCCCATAGAGCCACAATCTCAGCTAGGCAATTAGTCCCACCTCCTCTGTGCCAGTAGAAGCAAAATTCGGACAAATCTTATTGGTGATTATTGGTAATTTGAATTCAATAAAGTTGTTTCCATGATTATTGGTAATTTGAAGCCAATAAAGTTGTTCGCATAAACCTCCCACAATGACAATACAATCATATAAATTAAATGGCTTATAAATGTAGATAGCCATCAAAATACTAACGTGTCATTTGTAATAATGAAAATGTGTGATGTCGAGATAGGAGTGGAGTGGAAGTTGGAAACTGACAAACTATTTGGAAACCCTTGATTTCATATATTAGATTGTTTATGATGCAGTAAATGAATTATGGTCTCTTTTGTAGTGCAGTTGTTGTATCCTTCCAAGAGAACTACAAAGTAGACTTGCTATCTTGGCAAGCTAGTTGTATCATCCTCCACGTTTGCTCACTTGTGACCTACAACTGCCTAGATTTAGGGATGAATAGGTAGAAGTCTACTAGAAGCTCTATCATTGTTCATGAGAGGGTGTCTATGTTGACTGAAGACTTGAGGAATCATGTTAGTGTTCGCCTGATCGGCCATAGTAGGTTGTGGTTAGTTGTAGGTTGTGGTCAGTTGTTGTGGGTGTAGGTTATATTTGAAAATTTTACATATACCAAACAAAAGGTTCTAGACGATAGGAAATAGGTTCTAAAGTTACAAAGTTTTCTTGTGCATCTTTTAATGCTACTGAATTGTTTTTATTGATTTTAAGCATGTTGTATTACATTTTTATCCGGTTCAAAGTTTATGATAATTTTTTTTTTGGTAGGTAAACACCCACGGGGATTTGAACCAATGACCTATCATAAGGAATGCCTTAACAATGCACCCATTCACCATCAATCCAAAGCCCCGTGGGCAAGTTTATGATAATTTACATTTTGTGATTGATTTTAATTTATTTTTTATCAGGTGTCTATTTAGATTTAGAAATAGGCCAAACTTAGCTACGATGGTGAAATCATGATATTTCCTTGCTTATGTTCATTTTATCAACTTAATGTTAAATTATAATGCCATTGAGGGAAAACTTCATAGAAGAATTATGGCCCAATGAGACTTTTTAAAGTACATGAAGTTAAAATCAAGAGAATCTTAATGAATGCTTTAGGGGAATATTTTCTAGCTATATTCATTTATATGATTTTGAGATTTTGGGTATTTATGCTAGAATTTACAGCCTGTGTATTTTACCGTCAGTCATCTTACTCTAGGCATAACCAAATGTTGCAATGACTAATTTCCATCAACAAGTAAGCAACCACTGAAGTAGAAGGTTGTTCTTCATAATCCAACAATTTTTTTGTTCTTCTTGTACTAAGAACATTAGCCTCATTCATGAAGTAGAGTCAACTAGACTAGTGGAATCTAGCAGGACCCATTGTGTGGCCTAGGGAATGAGTCGTTGGGCTCTAGGACATCGACAAGAGATCAACCTTGATATTTATATAACATTTATTTTCATAGATATAAGATATTCTATATTTAGTGAATTTTTCAAGATGATCTTCCCAAATCTTCTATTCCTTCGATGTACCTTTGCACCTTTTGGGGCAATTGCTTGTATGTATTGTTATATTGAATAGTAAATTTATAAGAGAAAAAGTTTTGCAGAAATTTATAAACAAAAAAAAAAAGAAAACCTAACTTTCATTTTCAAATAATAAAATTCACCCTTAAGGAGAATGCCCAGGAGTAGGCATTCGCCCGCCTTGATACGATGTTAGCTCACATGAAAGGGTTCCCACTATACTTGGTGCAATGCATGCACTACCACCACTTCATCGATCATGACATCAAGTCAACACAACGTTAAATGTCATTTGAATATTGTAGTTGCATAGGTAGGTACATGAAAACTCAGGAGGCGAATTTTATTAGATTGGCAAAGCTAGAAGAGAAAATTAATAGTATAGGCCACACGCTTACCATTCTAGCCAGGAGATCAGTCAACATCTCCTTCTACACAAATAAAGGTAATGACTAGCCAGCGCAGATGCCTCGAAATTCTACCCAATAGTTGTTATGACTCATTGGTTTTTTCTTTGCAACACTAGTAGCCTTTTTTGTCTTCTCATGTCGATATATGTCAAGGTCTGACATAACCAACTTGTTTTTATAAGTTTCTATTTACAAGATACTCTAGTCACATGAAGTCTTAACAATCTTGAGACTTTGAATTTATATTACTAGTCTAGTTTCCCTTCAAATAAACTAGTAGCCAAAAAAAATTGATCTTTGTAATTTTCATTTGACATAATACAAGGTACCTAAAAATTAATAATAATAATAAAATTGTTTTCATTTATATATATATTTATAAGCAGTCTACCTGTTTTTTATTTAAATTTTATATGGAGAAGAGATATAATGTTGTCTACATATTTTTCTGTATTTATATCTAAACAACATTATATCTCTTCTCCAAATAAAATTTAAATAAAGATTGCCTTTATATATCTAATTTATATTTAAACAACATCATATCTCTTCTCCAAATATAATTTAAATAAAAACATGTAGACTACCTATAAATTATATCTAATATACTAAAGATTCCCAAATCTTCTTATGAGAATATCTAATATCTAATATCTTCTTTTATATATATATAAACTAACCTAACATACGTATATATGAATATAGTACGTCTGTGAGTATGTTCTCCATATTTTTAATTCATAGTGTTTCCACTTTGATTATAAGGATTAACAACCACACTAAAACCAAAAGCACGTGAGTTAGCACTAGTTAACAATTTAGTCATTATACTCTAACAATTAATCTTACTTGTGATAAAGTGAAACGTGAAACGTGACGTGGACCTTGAAATAATTTATAGAAAAGGATAACTAGTGTTTTGACCACAAAGTTTGCTTTAAATAGTAGCAGCACCACAAGCTCCAAACGATTTCAAGAATTTGACATGATATTCTATCAAATACTAAAGCACAAGGTGTATACACATCCATGACCGAAAAATGCAAACGAGTAAGTTTGCATTAAACAGTAGCAGCACCACAAGCTCCCAATGATTTCAAGAATGTGACATGATACTCAATCCAATATTAAAGCACAAGGTGTATACACCCATAAACTTAAAAAATGCAAATGCCTGGTCAACCACTTGATAAGAAACACTAGAATGTGTGTTTATTTATTGATTACATTCTAAATGTATTTGTTTTGGTACTAGCTAGCTATTGAAGTGAGTAAAATTGTTGCAGTCATTGTCAACAGGCCCTAAAAGTCTTCTTCAACTGGACCTGCCCTGCATCACAAAACTATTAGTTGCCTCGGAAATTTCAATACCTGTGGGGACCGGTTACAACAGGCTTGACCCCTCATCATGCTTGTTGTCTTCGTGCCCTTTTGGTCTTATCGAGGATGGAATCGAGGGTATAAATGTGAATGATGAAGCATAAGAATGGACTGTGTGTAATCCCCCTTCATTGTGTTTGATTCAACTTTCATGCAGAAAAGATGGAGGTTACGTTGGTTGTGTAGGTTGGATGTTAAGTAGTAGTTTCAAGGTACGTACAGTAGTAATGAGAACTTGATAGGTGGTTAAAACATGAATTGAGGAAGAGATGGGCTCTTGGTAATGGAGTTCCCACATAAAAAAAATTATGCTTGCTATCCTTGGCTTGTTCTATTCTTCCAATTAGGCATGGATTATATTCCTTGCTTGGTTACCTGTATTAATCCCTGTTTGGTTTAATATTTTTTTCAATCCTCTGTTATATACTGATTTCTGTCTTTATCAGTATCAATTGTGATAGGTTATTTTGGACCTGTCAATTTTATCTATTGAATTTCTTATGGATAAAGTACAATTAAGAGCATTACTTTTGAACCAACATTCAATTTGATTTACCAACAACATGCAATAGCTTCTGCTATGATTTCTTTCTCCGGAGTAAATAAAAATAAACGACCATAAATGAAGACTGTTTCAGAGTAGCAAATTTATCAAATGAATTTATTATAGAGAAGGTATAATCAAGAACATTGCTTTTAGAGTAATATTCAACTTGATTTTCCAACACCATGCAATAGCTTTTGCTGTGATTCTTTCGTCTAAACTAAATAACAAAGAAACAAACATAAACGAAGACTGGGCAGTATCTGTCATGCAGCTAAAAGCATTCTACTTCCATTATTTGTGAATTCGTAAAAGAACAAAGTCCATGCGTTGGCTTGTTATCAGCCTCACTAAGTGTGTCCATTGCTTTCACGTTAGTGCCTTTTCCGTAGCGATGCCAACATATAAAGTAGCTAGTCATCTTAGTTGCTGACATGGATCCTTAACCACAAGACCAAAGTGGGGTCAGGTTAAGTATCCATTGAACCATGGAGGCCTGAAACTTAGAAGCCTATTAGCTTGCTGGTTTCCATTGTATTTGTAAAAATCTCTGCAATGGAAATTGCTATCTCAGATTTTAATGCAAAACAGAAATTTCACCTCTCTAAATAGAGGTTTCTTGGATCTTAAAACCTTCTACATTTTCAGCCTTAGCTGTGAAATAGTGTATAAAACGGCAGAGGAAGGAAAACAATATTTGACTTCCAAACAGTCCAAACTTCTAGGCAATCCAAGTAGAAAAGATACCAAACAACTTGGACAAACGCAATCCAATAGAAAAAATACCAAACAACTTGGACAAATTGCATCCTTCTAGGGCAACTTATTCTACATAAACCAGTTATAACAGCAGTACAACAGTAGGTATATCAGCAGAAAAACAGAAAAACAGCCCTTTTGATTCGTCAATGGCGATGTAGAGTGTCCTCTTACTTATGTCAAATAAACAAGACATATATAGCTGTAAATAAAAATACATGAGCATATATGGCTGAAAAACAAATCTGAACATGCACAAGTTTTGGACTGCTGAAAACTCCATTCACATGCTAATAACGAAGTGCACACACATATCATAGCCTTCTCTCAAAGATAGTACAAGTCCACTAGTAAAACCATACAACAAACTCAAACAAGAAAGAATAATTTCAACACATCCTCCAAGGCAACACATTCTCTTCTCTTCCTTTTATTTAACAAAAGTACCCTGTGATTTTATCACAACACGCTAATCTCTAATCTCCAAGGAATAAAGCCTAACCCTAGACGTCCAAGGTTCTCCAAAAAGACCAAGAAACCCTAGTGGCTCAAGAGAGGGGGAGAGAGAGTGGACTAGTATGCACTTCTCTCTAGGTCACATCTCATCACAGCAATGAGTGAATGAACAATTAAGTGAGAACTCTCTCCTTCTTCTATTTATATGAGTTAAGGGAAACCAACAAAACAATGTGGGCCCTGTTACTTGCTAAGTTCCACCTAGTAGGATGTGACGACCCCATGGCCTAATGCACAAAGGCACTTGACAAATTTTCAGATGATCAGAAGTCTAGCAAGGCATTTTTGCCTCTTCTTCTCTCTCCTCTCTCTCTCTCTTCTCTCAAATTTCATACCCATGATAAATGAACACTAGCATGATAAACTTATATAATAGACTTAAGCAACTTGGGACCTAATTACTTAGTGAGTCCACTCTAGAGTTTTTTTTCACTTAACTAATTATTTTCACTCTTTAGTGACAAATAACTAGTCGAGTTTCTTCACTCGTATACCTTCAAAGCTGGAGTGTGGCTTAATAATTGGGCCTTGAGTGTATCCTAATGTCTAGGGCCAATTTATATTACCATGCTAGGTCACATTGAGAGTCTTACAGAATTTGACTAGGTCTTTCTAGGAACTTTTAAATAATTAAAAAATTCATAGGATGAGATTTTTAATTTTAGATTTCATATTTCTGCGATATTAATATTGTTTCAAATGGTTTTCAAGATCCATTGCATAACTTTAGTTAGATCATCGACGTTTCAAACCCCCAATTGTGGTTCATTTTCAGGATAATATGAGATTTTTAATTAATTTTCTATGTAATAATGTAAAAAAATGGTGCTAGGAAATGTTGGTGGCATGTGGGTGCTCAAAATTCAAGCTCGAATCACCAACATTATCCTAGTACCCACTTTGGCGGTCCAAAAAATATTCTCTTCCCATGAAAACCCCCCACTTTTACTCATAAAAGTGGAGACAAGGACAAAAAAATTGCAAAAATTAATAAGTGGGGACACATTTAAGTCATGTTCCAAGTCAAACGAAGTTAAGAGGTGATTTGGCAAAGTAAAGTTGAGTTTGAGGCTAACTTGGAATGCCACCTAAGAGGATTGACCCCACTGCTAGCATGTTAGAGTGAAGATCAACAACTGATTAGGGGGACGAGTTGCCCAACTAGCAGGTCGAATTAGCAGTGGTAGTGGACCATGAGTTCACTGCAAAGTTGATTCAAATCTGTTTAAGAGTTGAGTGGGAGATAACTCCCCCTTAACACCTATCCCCTCTACTTGTTAGGCAGCTAGCAAAGGGGATGACATGTTGCCAACTACAAGACTTGCGTTAGCAATAGAGGAAAGTCTCCATGCAACAAGAAAATCACCATTTGTTTTGATGAAGTTTTTTGTAGGATTTGTTGTGAGTTAAGTGGGGAATATTTTCCCCTTATCTCCCCGCTTTTCCTCCACACTTGGCAGAGGACTAGTACGCAGTACGCACCAGCACTCAAGGGATACACTCAACCAGTCCAAGAGACAATGTTGCCACTTGACAGTGCTCTATGCATCGTCAATCTTTCCCTAGAGAATTTGTTGGGCTTCTTGGGATCTTCTCCCAAAACTCTACATTTGTAACCCATTTTCTCTTATTCTTAATTATGGAAGCTTGAGAGCTTGGGTAAACTCTGTTGTAATTTTGCTATATTATTGATAATACAAGAAGACTTTGGAGGTCAATGGTCCATTGCCTTGTGTGGTTTTTCATATGCTTAAGTTGAGGTAATCTTATAGGTTTTTATGCTACTTGTTTCAAGTTGGTAATCTAAGCTTGATAGGGACATTGTTGTCCAAGGGAGAGAGTAGAAATTGCTTGTTATTCTTTTGAATTTTTGCATTCTAGATTTAACTATTATATGTATTTCAAGGTTGCATAACAAGCTTAGTTTATCACTATGCAAAATTTCACGTATGTTGTTAATCTTATGGGAAAGATCTTAATTGGTGTCTCAAGTACTTCAAGCTTGAAGTGGGGAAGTTCTTGGTTGAACCATCCACCTTCAAGCATCCTAAGGAGCATTAGTATCACTTGGACTAAGAACTCTCAAAGGGCTTCAAAAGGGCCTTCAAATAGCCCTTCTCTGTCACTTCTTTCTCAAACAAAAAAAACTATATTATTATTCTTGGTTCTTATTTCATGATCTCCATTAAACATCTAGCAAACTAAGGGCTTTTGTTTGTTGTTGTTGTCCCAATAGTCATAAATCAACGAAGGAAAACTTATTGAAATCAACTCTTATTGGCTGCTCTAGAATAGGATTTCATTTATTTGATTTAGAATTTTCCTTATAATTTTTTTGATCAAGATTTTGTTTTAACATTGTAGATGTCCAAGGATTAGTTTTGGCATCTTTCACTTCACATGTTTGCTGATTTTGTTTGCTAGATCCATAAAAAGAGGATTGTTGGTGGATTGTGCCAAACTTTTTGAAGATTGGAGCACCAAAAAAACTACCATTGGATCATTGATTTTATAACCACCATTTGTGCCTTGTAACCCCCTTCAAAGGGGTTTTTTAACCCAAGGATCCTCCAAGGAAACCATTGTAATTTTGTAAAGAAGGTTATTTTTTGGGTTTTCCAAAAGGTCCATTGTAACTCCTCAAAATTTCTCTTAACTTGCAACATTTTTTGGGGGAAGAGCATTTGATCACTTTGAGGGAATCTTGTTGCAAGCTCTCTCCAAAACATATTTCAATCATTTTTCCACAGGGATCCATTGTAACTGCTACATAGTGACCCCCACAAAACCTACATGGAATTATGTTAGAAGTTTATTGGCCTCTACTTCATCAACACATCTAAGTATGAGACCTTCCCGATTCCTCTAACCTAATTCATCTTGAATGATGCAATACTTGGAAGCTATGAAACCGGATTCGTCCATTTTTGCGTAAGTGTTTGAATCCTACAAATCGGACACAATTCAAGGGAATTCGAATCCCAAATATGGGACACATCGTGTCCTAACAGGACATGAGCAAATCCCAGTCGTGTCCCGTTAGGACACATCGTGTCCCGAATTTGGAATTCAAATCCCACAAAAGTGAAACTCGCGGGCTTTAAAATAGCGCATTCCTTTTTTTTAATACCATTTTCTCTCATTCCTTTTGCAAACAGTGAGTTGTGGGTTTGCTGTTAGAAGTTTGGAGCAAGGAGCCAAGGGTTTGGAGCGTTCGGCAAGGAGATTCAAGCACCAGGTAAGTGCATTTCATCTCTATTTTTTTGCATTTCTATTAGAGCAGTTTGTATATGCATTTCTTTTACAAATTTGTGCATATTTTGTTTATTTTTTTTATAGTATTCATGGCTCAATCAAGGACAGCAGGTAGGGGGCAAAAGAAAGGAAAGAATGTCCCCATTGGAGATGCCCCTCCTCCCCCAATATCATCAGAGTCTGCTACAAGTAATGCTGAGGGAAGACTTCCTCCTAAAGACAACATTGAAACATATCCCTTGTGGAAATATGTCACAAGAGAGGATGGGCCAAGCACCAAGGGAAGGGAGGAGGCAATGTGCATTGGAGATGCAACTTTTGCACAATACTTTCACAAGCACATATTACCATGTGAAAGGCCATTTGTTCGCTTTACCAGGTTGTGGAGTTGGAGCTTGTAAAGTTGTTCCTTTGCAAAAGAGGAAAGAAATGGAAAAAGAGTTCACTGTTGGTATGGCAAATGTGGCTGCAAAATCAAGAAAAACCAAGAATGATGACCCCCTTCCATTTTTGAGGAAAGAGAAAAGGCACCACCAAATTTCCATTTGAGAGTTCTATTGGGGGACAAGCAGCAAAAAGAAAGGCAATTTCACTTGGTCCAATGGACAAGATTTTTCAAAAAAAGAAACGAAAAGAGCTTGATCTCACCATCGCCTCATTTTTCTATCAAAACTTCATATCCTTTAATGTTGCACGCTCACCTCTACTTATTGAGATGTGCCAAGCTCTAACTCACGGGTCTCCGTCATGGTATGTACCTCCTGGTTCAAAGAAGCTTAGAACCACATTGTTGACGAAGGCAAAAAAACAGGTGCAAAAAATGCTTGAGCCTATTGAAACATCATGGCTAACATCTGGGGTTAGCGTTGTTTCTAATGGATGGACAGATCCAGCACGACACCCACTCATCAACTTCATGGTGTCTTCCTTGAATGGTCCAGTTTTCTTGAAAGTGGTGGATACACTTGGAGAATACAAGGTTGCAGAATTTATGGGTGAGTTATTTATTAAAGTGATTAAAGATGTAGGTGTTTATGCTTGTGTGCAAATCATTACAGATAATGCACCTGTTTGCAAGGTTGCTGGCATGATTGTGGAAGCTAAATATCCACAAGTGTTTTGGACACCTTGCAATGTCCATTCATTGAACTTAGCACTGAAATCCATTGCTTCTGATGTGCTTTGGATTGGTAACATTATTGAGGATGCACGACATATCCGTAACTTTGTGCAAAATCATACAAATGCCCTCACTATCTACAAGGAGTACATCAATCTATCATTGTTGAAGATCGTTGATACACGGTTTGCCTCTTCATTCATCATGTTGAAGAGGTTGAGGGAGGTCAAGACCGCTCTTGGGGCCATGGTTATTTCTAAGTTTTGGTCTTTTTGGAGAAAGACAGATCAAGTAGCCTCTAAAACACTGAAGGACACAATGCTAGATGATGTTTGGTGGGAGAGGGTAGATATAATTATTCAGATCATGAACCCTATCATTTCTTTGTTTCAATTCGCAGATACAGACAAACCCATCCTAGGAGAGGTTTATGAGGGATGGGATTCCATGATTAAGTCTGTGAGGAGCATTATTCTACAGAGTGAGCGCCCCGAGTATGAGACATCACCAGAGGCCTTTTGTGGTACTATACAAGATATTCTTGTCAACATATGGGACAAGAATTGCACACCTTTACATTGTTTGGCTCACTCATTGAACCCAAAATACTACAGCCATGAGTGGATGAATGGTGGACCTTCTTGCAGATTCCCTCCTCACATGGATGGTGAAATCTCACAGGGGAGGAAAGATGCATTCAAGCGGGTTTTTCAGGATAGAGCATTGCTTGATGAGGTGGAGGATGCCTTTGCAGAGTTTTCCACTAGCACTGGTCGATTTGCAAGATATGATGTGATTAGAGACAGGGGGCTAAGAAGCCCTATTCTTGCTGGGCAAATCATGGAGCAATAAGCCCTCCTCTTTAGTAGTTAGCCATGAGGCTCCTCTCTCAGGTGACTTCATCCTCTTGTTGCGAGAGGAATTGGAGCACATATAGGAATTTGTATAGTGTGAAGAAGAGCAGGCTTGAGCAGTACAGGGCAAAGACAATGGTGTATGTGCACACCAACTTTCGTCTTATTTACAGGCAGAGGGAAGAGTGGTTGAAGGGAAAGACAAAGATGTGGGATGGCTTCCCTGATGATATGGGTATGGATAGCAGTGTTGAGTTGGCATTGGCCAACATGGATCTCAATGATCCAGTGCTAGAGTCTGTTAGATTTGATGACAGTGATTGTAGAGGGGTCGTCCTCCACACCAGCAGATGCAGAGGCGACTATGGATATAGGGGAGGAGGAGGATGCAGAGGAGAGCAGTGGTGACCATGATGATGAGGACATTGATGCTGATTCTGATGATGTCTATGAAGATTGATGACTCATGAGTCATGGGCTACCTACTGCCTTGAGGCTTGTATATCTGTAGTTGTTTTATATTTTCTATTTCTATTTGCCATTGGCATTACACTACCTATGTAACACATTTTGATTTGATGACTTAATGAGAAAACTACAGTTGTCAGTGTCTTTATCTTACTATCTTGTCTTTCTCCTATTGGATCATTGATGAATTGAATATGTATTATGATTTATCATTTATGAATTTAGAATTTATGATTCATTGATTTATCATTTATGATTTATGTGACAGTGACATGTATTTGAATTTTGTATGTACTATGCATGCTATAATGTTACTAACTTACTTTGAAAACAATAAAACTAACATCTAGATGAAAATCTATGTTTGAAATCAATGAATTTGTATAAATAACGAGAATGTGTCAGAGATATCTACTTTTTAATATATATATAACGAATCCTACATGTCCTATTACAGGGGGTCAACGTGTCTGAATCCGACACTCGAATCCCAGTATGCTACAAATCTCGAATCCCCGTGTCAAGTTACTGCTTGGAAGCATTTAACCTTAATGCCCTTCTTTTGTGCCCTTTAACTTCAATGTATCTAATTTCATTGTAGATGACTCATTATGATGAGATATATTCATTATACTTTTTGTTGATATTTTGAGGTCGAGTCTAGACTCGAGATTCAAGACGTGATTCAGAGTTGATGTGTGATGTAGCACTAACATCTTATACATCTTTTATTATTATATCAGTTTTGTTTACATATTTATGTGGAAAAGCATTTATTTGATGTTATTGTTACTTTAGATGTTAAAGAAATTGAAAAAATGAAGATTTTGTATTTTTTAATTTTGCCAATGTTTGTTAACATTTGCAAATATTTTCCCAATTTTTATGATTTATTGCTTTTCTAGACCCTTGCAAAAAAATTTCATGAACACTATGTTAGCAACAAGTCCAACATAACAATAACATTCCGCAATGCAACCTAAAGTCTAGGTTGTATTTCTCAAATATGTAACTCAACACCTCTCTCATTATTTAGAATTGGCACACTCTATTGTAGACTTGGACTCATGGAACCAATTGCCTTCTTTGCGACCAAAACAAATAGTATAGAAGATGAAATCGATTGATCCAATAAATACAAGAGATAATGTTACTTCACTCACTCGAATGCTTAATGATCTAAAAGCAAAACCAATCCCTCACTTCCAAGTTTCATATGTATAGGCTCAAGCTTCAACTCAGACATTTCAATGCAACTAGTACTCATAAATCTAATGCATTTCCCTAATGATTGGCATGCTAGATGCAAAGCGTTCACATACAAGTATTAAGTTGGACACTCGTTTAACTCTTCAACACTAAACTTGTTAAAAAACAGATGGAGTCAATAATAATAAGACAACCTCCCAATGAAGAGAATTCTCATAATTGCAAAAAGATAGTGACCCAATGATTGGAAGGAAACGTTGAGGCATCTCTTTAATATTTCATTTGAGCCATCCTTTGGCAATCTTCAACCAAGGCAATCTAGGCATAGCCAAGCGAGAAAGATACCAGACCATTTCACAAGCAATGGACACCCCACACAAACCGTATGGCCTATGTATGGCTCTGAGATGCAAGCAAGCACCCATGAGTAGCATACTGCAAATGGTCCTCAAGGAAGCAAAAAAACACCCATATGGCTTGCATATGGGTTCAAGCAATAGCAAAAGACAACTTCTAACCTCTCTACAATGTCTTGGTAAGTGTAGTAGCTTAGCAAATAGCCACAGACTATAATTGATGAAGAAATAGTTTTAGCAAAATTAGTCCAACAAACTAATAGCCAGAAAAACAAATTAAAAACTACCTAAAGACTTGCAACAACTGTGTGGTCATAGCCTTAGATTTCTAATCTCAAAGAAGGAAATCCTCAAACTAGAGTTGGAAAAAATCTTTCAACCCATTAAAAAAACACATGCAACAATTTGAATAAAAAGAAGCTTCATTTTAAACTCAGAATAAAAATAACATGGAAAATAGAGAGAATCGTCCCAAAGGAACTTAGTGTTTACCATAAGAACCCAAATGGGAAAACCAACATTCAATGGTTGCTCAATTATCTAATTCAGCAATATTTGATAAAATGTAATTCATGACTTTGTGCACACTACCCTCTTTGGCCAAAAGGACCCTTTAAGAGTAAAGTCACAGACCATCTACGAGGGGTAGGGGGTATCGGAAAGGCCAAGAGACTGTCCTTTCAGTTCCTATTCCTCCCTCTCTTTTTCTCTCCTATTTTCATTTTTTTATCTTATTTAATTTGCTTTCCCTCTCTCTGGCTCATTCAAAAAAATTTTACACTTGCATTGTCCTTTATATTTTATATAACCTCATTAATTGCCAAATTGCACTTAGGTACTGAGTCTTACAACCATTGACTTGCCCAAATCCATTTCAAATCTATTAATTCTCCAATCACTAGATTTTGTCCCCATCAATGAGACCAATTTGTTACCTCCAAAACTTACAATTCATTGCTTCGCGCACCTGAAACAAAGAACAGGCCTAGTGCAACTCAAGAATGTTGCTCAATGTCACCATATCAATATTGTTGGAAACACTGAAAGAAGGGGTGAATCAGTATGTCACTTAATTTTCATTTCTTCCACAACATTAAATATCATTACCACAAATCGAACAACACATCAGCAACACATCACATCACATCACATGAGCAATACACAAGAAATTTTTTAGGTGGAAACCCTTCCAAGATTCTCCAGCTATGACTGGAAGGAGGCTCCAACTCGTTGGTTTTACGAACTCCAACTAAAAGGATGCCCAAACACCTTGCTTTAACCAGCTCCAACTAGAAGGATGCTCTACCATCCTGCTTTTACCAGCTCCACCTAGAAAGATGCTCTAACACCCTACAAGTTCCACTTTGCCTTAGCACCACCCTGCCACCCTGAATATTGAAAAAGAAGATGAATGTGAGCTCCCATACCAGGGACAATGACCCACTTACAATTATATTCAATTAAAGCCTTATTGCTCTCTCTGCTAATATATGCCCAGATATACAACGGAATTCTTGCTAGACTATCAAGTTATTATCAAACTTCAAGATTGCTTCTTGGATTTATCAACACCTCCTCCAGTGTTCAATTCAAATACATACTTAACAGTTTACAAAAAAATTGTCTCATACCTGGAGAAAGATGCACCTTTTCTGCCACCAATTGCTTCAGACTTTGTCAAATATTTTGCCTTTGGCAATGCCCCTTAACAGCCCTTAACTTCTTGTAGTAGTACTTGTCAAGCTTATGCCTCTAAGAAGCCCTTCAATCTGTGTTAAGATTTTGTCTTGGACTTCCTTAGATCAGACCCTGACCAGGCTTCCTTGGCTGCCGTTAAATTCGGTCAGACTTTAGTTTGCAGATGAATCAACCCTTGAAACAGCCTCAGACATCAAATAAGCCTCTATTTAGTACTCAGGAGAGGGTTCAATATCATGCATGAAAGATCTACTTAAGGGTGGGTTGAAACAGAGCTTGAAACTACTTCAAATTCAGCCCTCCTCCAATATAACTGAAATTATGCCTCAAGGGGGACTGAAAACAATGCTCAAAATTGTCTCAATTCAAGCTTCATGAAGCCTCAGACAAGAGCTTCAGGAATGCCCGAAATTAGGCCTCACTAATAGGCCAAAACATGTGCCACAAATAGTCCGAAAGATGCCACAGAGATGGTTCAAATAGTGCCTCAGAATAGGTTCATATTATGCCTTAGAATAGACCTTCAAGTCTGTCACTGAACAGTCTCAAAAGGGGGTTGAATTAGGGCTTAGATAAGGCCTCGGACAGGCCAAATTGGAACCTCAAAGACTCTGCATCAAAAGGCCAAAAGGAGCCTCAAAACCAATTGCAAGAAGGGCACCATAGACAACCTCAAAACTTACACGAATTAAGCCACAGAACAGACCTAATTTTGCCCTAGATGAGGGCCAAATTATTGTGCAGAGTTGCCCCAAAATAATTAGAACAGATCTGAAAAGAATGCCTTGAAGAACCATCCACCAGTCCAATGAATCACCAACATTAAAGACAAACAATAAAATCAAATTCCTTCAGATAAACTCAGCCTACTTCAACTAATTTTCGTTCTGCCCTGGCCTCGAGAAAAATAAGAGAATTGCATAAGATTGGCATGTCAAGAATGATTCTTTTAGGGGAGATCTGAGCCCACTACTTGTAGTCAACGAAGGGGCACTAAAGATGGGTTGACATGACCATAAACCTGAGGTGATCAGCCTATTATATCATTAATTAAAAACAATTCATTAATTTTGTTGACTGAGCCAACCTGTCCTTCAAACTAGAAAAAAATTCACAAATAAAATTCCCTTTTAGGGGCCAACTTGGTCCTTCATTTTAGACTGGTTTCATAACGAAAATCATCATATTTGGAGGGGCCGACTTGCACAGCTCAGAACCAATATAAATTATTCAAAATTCTCCTAGATTGGAAATAGTTGATTCAGAAATTTTGCCTTGTATTATGCAGTCACAAATCTCAGCAACACAGTTATAGAGTTGGCAAGACAAGAGCGGATGCCACTGTACAATGTACAGACATGTTTCAGGAATTACTCTTCTTCATATTCCGCCATTTATCCTTCAAGTCAGTAGGTAAACGTGACTTGTCAAAAATCCCTTTCCCATGTTCCCATATGCGTTTCCACGGGATTCCATTGGTTTTGCCCATCGCAAATTTCTCCATACCTTCCTGTGTGAAAAAAAACTGCCCTCAAAATGAGCCAATGATCCACGAACATGCAATCAAAATGGTTACTAATAAAAACATGCAGAAAGAGAAAAGAAAAATTAAGTCTGCATGAAAGGAGGTCCACCTTCAAAGCCTCCTCTTCAGCCTTTGTCCAAACTAACTTATTCCTACGTGCACCAGGCAGACGACAGGTTCCTCTGCACATGACAACTAGTATAGTAAATTGTTCTAAAGCAAAAGATATTGAACGTTTTATCTTTTCATTCAATAAATCCTTAAATGATGGCTGCCAGGAATTTAGCTTCGAAACAAATCTTCAAATACAGAAAGTGATGGATTAAAATTTAAATGCTGTGGAAGAATTCAAATTCCTTGTGTCCCAAGATTGTGTTCCTAAATACCTCATTGTGGATTTCCTATTACGTAAGTGGTATTTCCCATCATCAATATTACCATCTTCAAGATCTCCACCATGCATATCATCGTCAGCTTCATTCTGTTCACATGGTAGATCATTTTCAATTCCACCAGGTCTTTTATCTCCATGAACAGAAATTCCAGAACTTTTGCTAAACGCATGTTTTCTCTTGGAACCTGAACTAAAATCACTTGTATGACTAAAAATCTCTTCAGAAGTCTTCATTTTGTTGGCACATGCTTCCCCTCCTTTTTCACATTCCTTATGATTGTTGTTCCGTGCTCGCTGTTCTTTACCTTGGACTGACCTGATATTTAGGAATGCAAGTAATCTCTTTTTGGATTCTATAGCGTCTTTCTTTGCTTTTTGGTAAGCTACAAGGGCTCTTTTGTAAGAACAGACAAGGCAATCAAAAGTTTCACCTGGAATAGTAGATGCATCTAATTGAAAACATTTTTCATGCACAGCAATAGAACACCCACTGCAACAAGACAATACTCCGCCTTCTCTACATTTGAAACAAGTCTGTTCCTGACCATCTTTAGATGGTATCAGTAAATCCAATTCTGGTAACTCCTCTGCCTCGAGTGAATTGCGTTCCCTAGTAGTTGTGGCTTCTGAATTGCTTTCCTCCTTGGGTTCATCTGTTTCTCCTTCCAAGCAACAAACCCCATCATCTCTCCTCTCACTACAATGTGAATGACCATTAGAAGTTGACTTGGTGCCACTTGATAACTGCTGTAATTTTTCATCTCCAGAAATGTGGATTTCTAGTTTAGATCCAATATCCCGCATACCATTTCCAGTAGTTGTTTGAGAATCTTTCTGAAAATTCTGTGTTGAAGTGCATAAAGAATTGTTCTGGCAACCATTTTCAGAAACACTATATGTTTTTTCAATAATGCATTCACTTCTCTTTTCAATATTAGACTGAGAGCTATCTTTTCCACCATGCTTTAACCTCTTTTCACCTTCTGAACATATAGATTTGTATGGCAAGTCTGCTTCTCTATACAATCGCTTCCGACCTCCACTATTGTTACATTCTTTTCCTGTTGGTGATGGATGTGTATAATGTAACAAAGAAGGAAAGTGTCGTCCCTTAGAGACATCATAAACCAGCTGTAAACCAATAAATTAGTATTGTAAGCCAGACTGACATGAATGTTTTACACACACAACCAGAAATATTATTCTCGAAATAATGTCAGTCATCCAATATCAAATTCATTCTGCACTTTACCTGATCAAGAACTGGTCTGTTCAGAGAAGCTTTCTTCATACGAACAAATTGATGTAAATCATACTTCAATGTTTCAATAGGATACTTCTCTAGTGTAGAAAGACAAGCGTTTTTATCCTGTGAATAACAACACAATTGCATGAAATTATAAAAAATACCATACTCAGTACCTGCAAATTTCCTCAGAATGTTAGGAAACAAAATGAATCAAAGATAGAGCTCGCTGTAATTCATTTTTAGAATAACACGTTGAAAATGTAAAGCTGCTGATCACTTTTGGTAGTTATCACAATACCAAGGACAGACACTGATGAAATGCAAGCATACCAATGTGGGCTATGTTATCTATCTGTGGGTATCCCATTCCATCACTGTATGTTCCCTTGCAGAATGTCTCTGCCACTACTTTAAAGTTCAGACCACTGAACTACTCAACTGCTCTGTTTGCAGCTGGTACAAAAGACACAAGGTGAGCATATAATTGACTTTAGCAGAAGCAAGAATTTAATCTTGGGAGGAAAAATGGAGGTTGAGCAGGAGTATTGGAGAATTAGGGTTTTGCAGAACCTAAGGCCAGAAGAGGAGCAAGCCAATTCAAGTGCAGGATCCCATGGAAGGTCCCCCCTATCTTCTCTAAAGAAGGTACCCAGCAGTGTCGGCAAGGTGGGGGTATTAAGGGATGTGTACTAGGCGAGAAAACCACATCAAAAACTTTGGCGAACAATGGATGGTCAGAGGTGTTTAGGCAAAATGACATTTCTGACAGAAGGACAGTATCAGAATGAAAAGCACTTTATGATGTTGCTGGTGACAAGACTAAGTGTCAAGTGGAAGCAGGTGTTTCTGTCCTGTGCTATGTCCTTGTACCAACAGAGCATTATTTGCATGGTTACAAGGAAGAAGTTGGATGGCCAGAAAGTATCCCCAAAGTTTTTACTGTTCATAATTTGGTAGAGGATGGCCAAGGCAACGAGGAGTTTATTTTGAAGGAGTGTATTCAAAAAACTGAACTTCTTTCAGATCCGAACTCTGATGAGGATATTTTGGGTGTCAATAAGGAATTTAGTCTGAAGGTGGGCACTTCAGAAGTAAGAGAGGAAAAAGGTGGTGGAGATAAGGATTTAAATGGTGCGGAGACGGTTGGTAGTAGACTTGTGGTTAATTCAGGTAAGAAAGGTGAGAATGCATAAAACTGCTAAAAACAAAGACAAAACTAGCCATAGCTGAAGATGTTACGATGAACCAGGTAGTCGAGACTCGAAATGTCCAATAAAACCTTGACAGGACAATTCTATGGAAGGTATATATCTGAGAAGAACTTATCTCTCTGGCTGTAGAGGGTTTGGAAATCATCGCTAGGGTACATCCACACACTCATGAGGGATAGGTTGCCTTCCATTTCAGAATTAAAGCAAGCGCAGCAAATATTTTGATAACAAGAGGATTTTAGGGTTCCATGTCCTTAACCTTGAAGAAATGGTTTCCCTACTTTGATTCTAGGTCAAAGAGGTTTACAGCACATCATTTTTGGGTTAAATTGTTAAGCTTGGCATTAGAGCTCTGGTCAGTCAAAGTTTTATGGCTATTAGAAATAACCAGTGTTGAAAAAGTCAGAATCAGCAAAAAATCAATGAGGGTCCTAAAAACATCATTTCAGAAAAATCAACAAAAAACTTGGAAAATTTTGGAAAACAGCAGCAAATATTAAAAAATGCAAAATATATTCATTTTTTTTCAGATTTTTAAACATATAAAGCAACAACAGCATCAAATAAATACATTGGCACATAAATATGTAGAAAGCACTAATATATATGATGTAGTGGATGTCAAACAAATATGATACATCAAAGGCAATAGTAAATCCTGTTAATTCCTGATAATTGTCCAATCACGAACTCAAATGTGGAGAACCAATACAAAATAGCATCACATATATAAATGTATCTCATCATCATGAGTTATATGTACAATGGCAAAACAAAAAATCTAACAGCTAGCTATCTGATGTCAGTGTCCTCTCCCCCTTTTAGAAGAAAAGATGATGGGTTGTTTGCCAAGCCTGCCCTTAGCAGTGGTGGGCCCTAGCCCTGCACCAAATGTCAAACAATGACTGATGGGTATGGAACTGTGCTCTCCTATATCTGTAGAAGCTGGTGTTGATGCTGCCATATTCTCCTCCTCCTCCTATTTGTCATGTCCCTTCTCAAACACATTTGTAACAGGGTGCTGCTACACAATTTTGCACAATTTTGGCTAAAGAAGAGAACCCATCATTTTCGACTTAGGGACTTAGAAGGCAATTTGACTTAATTTGGTTGCTAGTGGAATGTGGGGGCCACCCACATGGGAATTCGAATTGGCCCATTTGGATAGCTTGGAGGGAAAGTCGAATAGGTGGATGGAGGGGCCCATATGAGGCAAGGGAGGCCCAAGGAGTTATAAGGAAGGAGCAGCTCTCATTTTGGGATTCATTCATACATCTCGCAAACAAAATCACTTGATTGTTCACTCTGCTGTTTAGCTGAGTCAACCGGCTGTTTAGCCACGAATCTCTCAAGCAAGAGATTCAACCTCTACTTCGGGGGACCATCCGTGCCCGCTCTAGAGAAGCAATTCTACAAGGATTTCAGGAGTTTTGGGGCAATGACGTAGCACCACCAACTAGCGCAGAGCAGGAAGTGCATATTTCTGGGCAGCTAGAGAATACGTAGAGGGATATAGAGGCCAGCAAAGATCAGGTTGTTTGCTGAAGAGTTAGAGAGCTGAGATAGCAGCAATAGACCAGCATTCTTACTGAGTTTACAGCCAGCAGAGCCAGCATTCCAGCAGTTCGAATTGTTGGGCTAGGGGGCAGCGCAAAGGCCACTCAACAATTTTTCGTGGAGCTTAGGAGCAGGTGTCTTAGGCCAAGAGCTCACCCAGGAAGTCAAGGATTGCATAGCAAGGGTCAGCCCAGCACTTTGGGGTCATTTCCAAGAGGATTTATAGGTAGCTTCCAACAGATCGAATTTTACAGTTGTAGCTGAGGTTGGGCTCCAAGGGGGTCGAATTTCAGAAGTCTAAACCAGCCAAAATCATTTATGGGTTTTTGACAAGGATCCTAAATATAAATTTTCATAATTTTCTTAGCAACGGACGTGGGGTTTTAAGCCGTATCTTTGCAGCAAACACTGTAGAATTATTG
Organism: Pinus tabuliformis; assembly: GCA_031772625.1. NCBI lineage: Eukaryota > Viridiplantae > Streptophyta > Pinopsida > Pinales > Pinaceae > Pinus > Pinus tabuliformis. Next base: position 91,777,929 of record CM062808.1, on the reverse strand, counting down.
GGGATTGAATAGTGCCATTGGGTTTCGATTTTGGGAAGTTCAAATTGGGCCAAACCATTTCTGGGTTTTTGTGGGTTTTCGCCAAAGAGTTTGTGGTTGAAGTTTCATCATTTTCTACACCGGAGGAGGAGTTTCTTGCAGTCCCTTTCCAAGCAGTAGTGAAATTTTTTGGGCAGCGCAGAGCATTAGAGGAGCAACCATTTCCAGCATTTGAGATCATTGTATTATCACCTGGGTTTTGTCACGCTTGCCATTGAGGCAAGCCCAAGTGAATTCCTCCATACTACTGTACTTGCTCCATTGATTAATAAAATGGCTCAGCTGGTTCTTAATTCAAGAGTTTTTATGAGCATTTGCCAATTGTTTAAAAATTTTGTGTTGTAAATCGTTTTTCCTTTGCATATCACTATTTATTTAAGTTTGGAACATTACAGTGGTATCAGAGCATGATCTTGGCCTAGCTATGGGAAATTAGCCAGAAGATCATGGAAGCTTTGGGTATGAGTGCACAGTGACGAGTGAAACTAGAGACAAACCCATGGCTCAAGGGAAATCCAATATGCAGAAATTCTGGGGTAGAATTCATTGGGACGATGAGAGGTTGGCTCAGTTGAGGAGGGTGACAGACCAAACCCATCCTCACCCTTACAACAAAAACGTTAGATGTGAGCAGGCCATGGAGGTGCAACCATCTACATCGTGTGGGGAAAGTCAACCAGATCAAGGCTCTCCTAAAAAGGAGTAGACAAGACAAAGACGGTTAGAGGGTGAGACCAGGGGGCGCTTTTGTTGGTGGAGACCTGTCTTTAGATATCAAGAGCCTAAAGAGGAGGTTGAGCATGATGCTGAGACCCCACAATTATTGAGGTATCTGGAGCCACGACAGTTCCATCAGTTTCAGGCCAACCTTTTAGCATTAAAAAGGAAGGTCGTGTTAATGCGAGAGGCGATTCTGTAGCAAAACGAGGAGTTGGAGGGTATGAGAGTGATTATTGACTCACGTTGGGGAGCAGTTGGATTCCCTGCTGGTGCAGCTAGAGTGCACATTGGAGCGTGAGAGCAACCCTCTTCGGGCATCCATAAACGGGGCTAGCAACACTGTTAGGTTACCTTGGCCCATTGGACAGAGGGAGATAGAGCTACCTAGTCAAATTGTATATATTGACCACGATAGCGAGATGAGAAGACCTGAGTTGCACAGGGTGCAACATCTGCATGTTGGGGTTGTTCTATGTGCAAGAGTTCGTGCATTCGATCCCTCTCTTGGGGTTGGGTGGCGAGAGATTCTGAGTTGGTACCCGGTGGAGTGGACTATGGAGATGGTAGTGGACCTAAGTAGAGCTCAGCAGGAGTTTCCAGGGACTGGGGATGCTAGAAGCCCCCACTGGCATTGGGATCCAGGAGGGACTACCTATCACTTCCCATGTATGTCGGTTGACTACAACCGGGATGGTGCAGTTGACCTAGCAATTGAGCATGCACATTCGCTAGGGGAGTCTCGGTCAGCACCAGTGGTCGACCAGTTTATGGACAGACTCTTTTGGTTTTCTTGGTATGGCATTTTGACACGGGATCATTGGGTGATCAACATACTTTGGCATGAGTTTGTCAAAGGAGGTGGCATTGGCAGGCCACCAGACAGTCCCTTGCATGGAGCTGGTGGCTCTTCACTTTTGTGCGGGGCACAGAGAACGCATAGGAGTGGAGCAGTGGTGGCATCATTGCTAATACATAGAGAGAATCGCTTCTCGGATCCCTCAGGGGGGATTTGGAGGGAAGATCCATTCATCAGTAGGGATAATGATGCAATGGTGGAGGTGATGATACTAATCGGATGTGGCCTAACACGTAGAGACATAGCTCTAGGCCATCATATCCAAGGATGTGTGGGAGCATCTAGCGTTGCGCAATGGTCTACAGGTGGGCATGGAGATGCATGGTGGTGTGTTGTAGTGTGTTGGACTGTGTTGCGGAGTGGGAGTGCCTCACATCGCAGTGAGTACATGCGGGGAGTGACAAGTGCAGTGACACAGGTAGGAAGTAGGACGGTACAGGATGGCATAGCTGCTGCCGAGAGTATCCAGCAGTGTACAGGGGTAGGTCGCGATGTACAGTGGCATGTCCAGGAGTATTGGGTTGATCAGTGGTATGCAGGGGCGTATGGCGCTGCACAACGAGGTCTTGGAGTGTTGCCTCCAGGGACACACGGGGACGGAGATACCAAGCATACCTTTGGGTGTAGTTCACCCAGGATTGATGGGGACACAGATGAGTGATACTTGATGGTATCCACAAGGACTCACACTCCTGACCCTCTTCTACGTCACTTACAGGAATGGGCGATTTGGTTGTTGTCCTTTGACACTCTAGGCACGAGCAGTAGGGGACGCGAAGCTCACCCAAGATATTTATATGACACTTGGTGCGATAGAGGGGAGACTTCTTGTTGGGGGCATCGAGTCGGTGTGCAAGTTGACAGCCACAGGTCGAGGGATGAGGTGATCACCGACAGGGATGGCATATCATTCATCATTGATCCTATGCCTAGGGAGCTGGTCATAGGGGAGACATGTTTCACTCTTTCCACAGGGCATGTCTGGACCATGCATGAGCAAAGGATACCGTGTGCGGCTGAGATAGTTGTCCAGTATGTATCTGAGTTCCCGACATTGTATCGACACATTCTCTAGGGGGAAGGTAGTCGAACCAGTGGCGATGGTTGGCAAGAGCAAGATGTATTCGCATACACTGAGTCGATTGCGCGTATCAGATACCCATCTATTGGTCACATTCAGGGGGTAGCTATTTGGCACACGTGGTTTCCAATGGTCATCAGTACTACACATTGGCAAGCACCGGACAATTTAGCATGCCTCGGATTAGTTCATGATGTATGAAGCATATATACGGGTGGCATGCATGGACTAGATAAGAGGGCCAAAGGGATTCCATCAGTTGTCAGGGCTATGCCACAACAGGTCTGCCTATGGGATGTCGGGATTCAGTTGATCGATAAATCACTTGTGGTGAGCGGAATTGTGGCAGAGAGTGATATAGTTCGCTCTTGGGATGACACATGGGGGTTCACAGAGGGTTTCGTCATATGGGGAGGCAGACATTCTTTATTGTTGCACAGGTTCAGAGTTAGATTTGGATGGGTAAGCCTTGGTGCCATGGAGATGCCCAGGCAAGATGTGTCTCACCTCTTTTAGTATTCCACCATTGAATTCCAAGAGAGGAGGATATTGTCTGTGCATGATGGGGAGTATGACATAGTCAGAGTAGCGCAACGTCAACATGGTGGCACCACTCTGGGACTAGCACGGAACTGGGGCGTCACAACTCTTCATAGCTCAATAACCTTTAGGGATGCACCGGCTACTGCATGGGGAGATCATACAGATCTTTCATCGGGATTTAGCAAGTCATTGATGGAGCAAGGGACTTTTGGTACTTGCACCGGGCAGGATAGTGAGTGGAGTGAGTGGAGCTTCATGTTGGACAGGATGGCCTGGCATCCTGGTATTAAAGGATTCTTTCATATCAGGACAGTGCTGAGGTCAGGGACGATTCAGTGGCACATCTTGGACCCTGGCATATGTTACAGTGACAGTGGGGAGCAACAGTTAGAGAGGATGCTCGTTCAGGCATTACTTGAGGACAAGAGATTTTTTGGAGCGTTGGAAGAACTTGCCGGATGAGGATGCCACGTGGGAGGGTGAGCACATATTGGAGCACCCAACTTTGAGGTTGCTTGAGGGCAAGCAACATTTGGGAGGGGAGGACTGTCATGTCCCTTTTCAAACACATTTGTAACAAGGTGTTGCTACACGGTTTTGCACGGTTTTGGCTAATGAAGAGAACCCATCATTTTCAACTTAGGGACTTAGGAGGCAATTCGACTTAATTTGGTTGCTAGTGGAATGTGGGGGCCACCCACATGGGAATTCGAATTGGCCCATTCGAATAGCTTGAAAGGAAAGTCGAATAAGTGGATGGAGGGGCCCACATGAGGCAAGGGAGGCCCAAGGAGTTATAAGGAGGGAGCAGCTCCCATTTTGGGATTCATTCATACATCTTGCAAACAAAATCACATGATTGTTCACTTTGTTGTTTAGCTGAGTCAACCGGTTGTTTAGCCACGAATCTCTCAAGCAAGAGATTCAGCCTCTACTTCGGGGGACCATCCGTGCCCACCCTAGAGAAGCAGTTCTACAAGGATTTCAGGAGTTTTTGGGCAGTGACGTAGCACCACCAACCAACGCAGAGCAGGGAGTGTGTATTTATGGGCAGCTAGAGAATACAGAGGGAGATAGAGGCCAACAGAGATCAGATTGTTTGTCGAAGAGTTAGAGAGCTGAGATAGCAGCAATAGACCAACATTCTTGCTGAGTTTACAGCAAGCAGAGCCAACATTCCAGCAGTTTGAATTGATGGGCTAGGGGACAGTGCAGAGGCCACTCAACAGTTTTTCATGGAGCTTAGGAGCAGGTGTCTTAAGCCAAGAGCTCACCCGGGAAGTCAAGGATTGCATAGCAAGGGTCAACCCAACACTTGGGGGCATTTCCGAGAGGATTTACAGGCAGCTTCTAGCAGGTCAAATTTTGCAGTTGTAGTTGAGGTTAGGCTCCAAGGGGCTCAAATTTCAGAAGTCTAAACCAACCAAAATCATTTCTAGGTTTTTCTGGGTTTTTGACAAAGATCCTAAATATAAATTTTCTGAGCAACAGAGGTGGGGTTTTAAGCCATATCTTTGCAGCAGACAGTGTATAATTGTTGGGGATTGAATAGTCCCTTTGGGGGTCGATTTTGGGAAGTCCGAATCGGGCCAAACCATTTTTGGGTTTTTGTGGGTTTTGGCCAAGGAGTTTGTGGCTGAAGTTTCATCATTTTCTAAGCACCAGAGGAGGAGTTTCTTGCAGCCCCTTTCCAGGCAGCAGTGAAATTTTTTGGGTAGTGCAGAGCATTAGAGAAGCAGCCATTTCCAGCATTTGAGATCATTGTATTATCACCTGGGTTCTGTCACGCTTGCCATTGAAGCAAGCCTAAGTGAATTCCTCCATACTATTGTACTTGCTCCATTGATTAATAAAATGGCTCAGCTAGTTCTTAATTCTAGAGTTTTTATGAGCATTTGTCGATTGTTTAAAATTTGTGTTGTAAATCGTTTTTGCTTTGCATATCACTATTTATTTAAGTTTGGAATATTACACTATTGCTCCTCCTCCGTGTCCTCTTGTTGCCCCCGTTGTCGTACTACTATTGGTCCCTCTTCTAACCGTGCAAGTGACTCCTCCACGATGGGGAAGCTCAAACTCCACCATCCACTTAGACAATACATTAATATTGTCCAAGGAAATGGCATCCGCATCTAGTGTTTTCTCCATTTGCTTCACCCATAGTCGAAGATTGTAATCGACATACACCAAGTCATTAAGGCGTGAGGACTCCAACACGTAAGAGTGTCAAAACAAAAATTAATGAGTCCTGACTCTTGAGGGTCATAAATTACAATAAATGTAATTGCTCAGTTGAAATTCAAAGTTATAACATGTTGCACTTATTTGAGTGTATTTTCTCAAAGACACTCCAATTGCGCTCACACCTCGAACTGCTACAAGTCTTATTGAGGATTATGATGGTGAATTTCTGTAAATTTGGTACCCTTGAACCATAGCTTCAAAACCAAACATCTACGACAAAATAAAGAAAATTTAACATAATTAAACTTTCAAATAAAAAATAATTGAATTCAAAAAAATCTAGAATTCTAAATTAGTAAATTCTAAAGCCATGACTTGTCACTTACGTGGCATGAAGGTGGTCCTTTCACGAATCAATGTTTTAAAACTCCGACTCGGGTTCGGAAACGGCCGAGGGTCGGCTCCGATTCCGACTCTAACTCATTATCGACTTGGCCACTTTGATTTCAATGACTCGGTCGTTGTAAAACATACATCAAATATTAAATTTTTTTATGAAAAAACATAATTTTAAAGATTTTCATTCATGTTTCCAAACACAAAGCATTAGAATATCGAGAGAAGACAACATATGATCAAAGTAGGCTCATGAATATATCCATTCTATCAAAATGGTACCCAGTGCAATGTCTAATGCATACATGATATAGAGATCAAAACAAAAACACATAACCAAGGAGGCTCTAAATGGCCTCTACAACAAAAGTAAACAGTAAAACATCACTAGTCACCAATACTACTGGCTACTGCTAGAGAAGCTAACATCATCTAGCTCAGACTCTGAATCAGTGTTAGATAGGGAAACCCATGGCTCCTCCTCATCACCATCTCCAACTACAATTGTAGAAGTAGTAGCACTAGCAGGCGCAGCAGCTGCACGCTGAGATAAACGAGATATGTGCTTCTGTCGTGGCTGAGTAGAGGAAGTGTTTGCAACTGGAGGACTTCGAATTATGCCTGGTACAAGTAGATCTGCATTCAACTAAACATTATGTTCAACAGCAACTTCAGCTAATGTCTTTGTCTATAAATCCAAATCAATACCAAAATCCTCATCAGAATCAAACTTTGTTGGATGACACTCCATTACCCAATCTGATGTTGGATCAATATCTTCCAACACAATGGGATCTGTATCAGGTCTTTTGTTCAGCAATTGGTTGTGTCTTAGTCGAAGATTGTATTGGACATAGACTAGATCATTTAACCGCTTTTGTTCCAAACGGTTTCTCTTCTTCATGTGAATCCTCTCAAAGATGGACCAATTGCACTCACACCCAGTAGCACTGCAAGTTTGACTCAAAATACAGATTGCAAACTTCTGCAATTGAGGACAATGTCTACCAAATGCCTCCCACCATTGTGCTACAAAAATCATAGTTGTGTAATGAGTTAGCTCAACAAATTATATCCAACTTTCAAATTACAAACAATTTAACAAAATAAGGATTTGAAAATTGAAATTGTTTGTTTACTTGGCTCATCTGCTTCCCTTGCAATCCTTGCTAGGTTCTTGTCAAAGGTACCTATGGCTCTGCTGAAACAAGTGATCTGTTGATGTATCTCCCGTTGATCACTCTCCTTAGCAATCATGCAATCAATACATTCAATCAAACCATCTCTAACCTCCCCAGTCAAAGCATCTGCCTCTAGAGCTTTATAATGATACCTTGGGTTCAGAAAAAACCCAGTTGCATGTATAGGGCGATGGAGTTGATTTTTCCATCTTTCATCAATGATTGCCCAAATGGGCCCATACTTAGCCACTCTATCATTGTTAAAATTGGCAACTAGGGCCAAACTCCATGTGGGTCATCTTATTTATGGCAGCTGATATTTTTCTTGGATCCCTCTCATCGAGAGGTGTAGGATTGATCTAAAGATCATCTGATTCCGATAAGTATTCATGGAGATATGAATTTATTTGTGTTATGGGACAATTCGTCAAGGTCGGCCAGCGACCAAAAAAACCCCACTTGTGCTCAACGTTTTAGTATAAATAGAGGTGCCTTGAAAGTCATTTGGACACACATCCTCTTGGTGATCTCTTCCTCTCCACTTGTCTTTGGGTTTTGGTGGGAGGAGAGATCTAAAGAGGATACGCTGCCATAGAGGATGCCCTAGATCCTAACGCTATCATGGAGGAGATTTTAACGCAGTGAAGGAAGCCTACATAACGCAGCAAGGAGAGATCTAATTGCTGGTCTAAAAGAGAAACCATACGCTGCCCTATACACAGCTCTATTGGAGAGCCCTATGCTTCCCTGTACACAGCTCTATTGGAAAGCCCTACGCTGCCCTATACACAACTCTATGGAGAACCCTATGCTGCCTTATACATAGCTCTAGGAGAGCCCTACGCTGCCCTATACAAAGCTCTATTGGAGAGCCCTATGCTGCCCTATACACAGCGCTATTGGAGAGCCCTACGTTGCCCTATACACAGCTCTATGGAGAGCCCTACGGTGCCCTATACGTAGCTCTGTGAAGAGCCCTACGCTGCCCTATACGCAGCCCTATGGAGAAGCTCTATGCTGCCCTAATTGCAGTCCTCCAGGTGATATAAACCAAGACTATTCAAGCATGCCCCAGTTACAGCCCTAGAGGAGAAGGTCTGAAAGAGGCTTGTATGACATGGAGAAGAGTGTTGAAGGATATACATTGAAGTCTGTCCAGCAACGCAGCAAATGTTAGGACTATGTTGATAATAGTACAATGACTTGGACGAAGAAAACAGTGATAATGCATTGAAGCAGCATGATGTTGCAAGCAGCAGATATATTGCAACAACATGTTGATGAATTTTGCAGCATGATGGGTACAGCGATGAAGTGTATCATAGCATAATGAGGCGCAGCACAATGGTGAGGTATAGCAATATGATATAGCAAGTTCATATTGCTGCTAGTATAACACATTGGGACAACAACATGATACTCAGTGCAGCAAGTACAACTAGGATGCTAGGGACAACAAGCATGCTAGGGACAACAAGCAAGCAAGGGACAGCAAGCTAGCTAGGTGCAGCAAACACATAGGTCAGTATGGCAACATGGTGCAGCAATGGCACATGACGCAGTACAGTGATGGGTACTGTCATGATTGATGAAGCATGATGAGATGTAGCATTCTGATGATGGGTGCAACATGGTGCAGCACGGTGAGGCGCAACATGATGATGAGATGCAGCACGATGATAGGTGAAGGAGTCACCTTGGAGAATCAGTTGAAGCAGCATGTCTTCAATTGATCTCATGTATCATCTTCTTAGAGATGATCTATGTTCTCATCTAGATAAGTCAAAGTGTTGACTTCAGTTGTAAAGGTACTATCTCTCTATTGGAGAGCCCTATGTTGCACTATACGCAGCTCTATTGGAGAGCCCTACACTACCCTATACACATCTCTATGGAGAGCCCTATGTTGCCCTATATGCAACTCTGTGGAGAGCCCTACGCTGCCCTATACGTAGCCCTATGGAGAAGCTCTATGCTGCCCTAACTGCAGTCCTCCAGGTGATATAAAGGAAGACTATTCAAGCATGCCCCAATCACAGCCATGGAGGAGAAGGTCTGAAAGAGGCTTGTATGACATGGAGAAGAGTGTTGAAGGGTATACATTGAAGTCTGTCCAGCAACGCAGCGTATGTTAGGACTGCGTTGATAATAGTACAGTCACTTGGATGAAGAAAACAGTGATGATACATTGAAGCAGCATGATGTTGCAAGCGGCAGATATATTGTAGCAGCATGTTCATGAATGTTGCAGCATAATGAGGGGCAACACAATGGTGAGGTACAACAATATGATATAGCAAGTTCATAGTGCTGCTAGTATAACACATTGGGACAGCAGCATGATACTTAGTGCAGCAAGTACAACTACCATGCTAGGGACAGGAAGCATGCTAGGGACAACAAGCATGCTCGGGACAACAAGCAAGCAAGGGACAGCAAGCTAGCTAGGTGCAGCAAACACATAGGTCAGTATGGCAACATGTGCAGCAATGGCACATGATGCAGTACAGTGATGGGTACCATCATGATTGATGAAGCATGATGAGATGCAGCATTGTGATGATGGGTGCAACATGGTGCAGCACAGTGAGGCGCAACATGATAACAAAATGCAGCACGATGATAGGTGAAGGAATCACCTTGGAGAATCAGTTGAAGCGGCATGTCTTCAACTAATCTCATGTATCATCTCCTTAGAGATGATCTATGCTCTCATCTAGATAAGTCAAAGTGTTGACTTCAGTTGTAAATGTACTATACCTCTCTCTCTCTGTTGAACTGTTGAAGAACATATAAGAAGAAATGATCAAGGGTTTCCCCACATTGGGGTTTGTCCCTAGCTAGAGCCACATCTTGTGTCCTCTTGTCTTGGCTTGTCTTCTACGATTTATGTTTATGTTCTATCTGCAGTTTACTTTAATGCTGATGTGATCGCTAATCTGGAAAAGTTATTGAGCTAACTATGAAAATTGAAATAAATTGCTCTAAGCATAGAACATACCTAAACTTAACAATCATTGTATGTTGTCTTTATTTGCTCCTTTGCTTGATCCACAGCCTCATAAATGAAGCCCATAGCCAATCTTTCTGCATCCACAACCACAACACCTTAACCAGTGGCTCAGCGACCTTCACAATCTCTACTGCCTTTTTCCAAAATATTTCTTTATTAACTTTCTTTTTCACATATTTTCCATCATGTTTGCGAGACCATTGGCTTTCATTCCATTCATCACTAGAAAACAGCCTTTGCAAGTTTCTATGTTGGGAAAGCATAGATTGCAATGTCAGAAAATGAATTGCAAATCTAGCGATGGCAGGCCTAATAATATCCCTGCCCCCTATGTGTTTCCTCATTAAGCTCAAAATCCATGAGTGATTGTAGATATATTTTGTTATGCTTTTGGCATGCTCTACAGTGTTCTTGACCCAATCTATTTTTCTAATATCCTCAAGCATGAGGTCTATGCAATGTGCAGCACATGGGGTCCAAAAGATGGTTTTGTGTTTTTCCTCGAACATTTTACTAGCAAGAACATAGTTAGAGGCATTATCTGTGATGATTTGAACAACATTAGCCACCCCCACCTCTTCAACAACCTCATCCAAAAGCTGAAATAACAAGTGTGCATCTTTCACCCTATCAGATGCATTAACTGATTTTGGAAACATGTTTCCCTGTGGGCAAAAGATAAGAAAGTTTATGATGGTATGGTTCCTTTGATCCGTCCATCCATCTGACATGATGGTACATCATGTTTTTGCCCATGAGCTTTTGAAATATTTCAAATATTCATCAATGGAGGAAACTTCTTTTCGCAAAAGAGATCCCCTTAACTCATGCATAGTAAGGCTTGACGTTCAACTATCACCACGGGCCTGATCATCATGTTATAATGTAAACCCTTTCTGTATGTGTAAATTGTAAATAATCTCAGCAGATCCGTGTCGTGTATGTAATTGCCTAGGTAAACCTAATTTTCTGGTGACGATCTAAATTCCGAGAGGTTTTTTGTCTCACCAATCCATTCTCGGATGGTCAGCAGAGTTTTCCTTCAGCCTTACCCAAAGCCGAAGTGGATTTTGTCACTGGGATCTTAGGGGAGTCCTAGTGTTCTAGATCGAATCTATGTAAAAGTGATTTGGGAATAATCCTAACTATTTGGTTAGGTTACAAATTGCTTGGTCAGCTGAATTATATTTGTGTCGCAGAATTGGGTAGTCTGTGAAGGTCTTTTGCAAATGGGTTTTCCCCCTTGAGATGTAAAAAATGTGAAAATCATGATGTAAAGTGTCCTGAGGGTTGGAAAAATAATTTATCCCCTCATAGGTTAATTAATTAAATTTTCTGGCCAAAATTAATTAAAATCCTAAGCCAGAAATTTAATTAATTCTAGGTCCTAGGTAAATTTAAATTCCCTGAAGGCAAAATTCGTTGGTCCTTAAAAAATTAAATTTTAAGAGGTCCAGGGACTAAGGTAAATTAATTATTTTGCTAAATTTTAAGCCCTTGGTCCTTAGGGTTAAGTCCAAGTCAAAATTTTGAGGAAATTAATTCAAAACTTTAATTTTTAAATTAATTAAAACACATTTAATTGAAATTTTCGAATTTCCTCAATAATTTAAAATTTCGATGGATGAGATTAAAAGAAATTTTGATCCTCATCAACGGTCGAGATTGTTTTGACGTGGATCACTCAAACTAGCCATTGGAGGATTTATCTTTAAATAGAAGGTCATTTTGTCTGTCAGGATCATCCGATCTCTAGATCGTGTACTAAGCGAAAAGCTCTTTTGTAATCTTTTTATGAGCAATAAAGAAAGACTTTGGGGTTAATTTTTGTTGGTGTTACTCTTCGTGGAAACACTGTAAGATGTGTCATTTGCATGCATAGATTTCTTTTTAGCCATTGATGATAGTTTTCTGAAGAGTGATTTGAGTACAGGTATCTTGCTCAATCGTTGCGGTTTGAATGATAATTTAAGTTTTGAATATAATAACAGGTATCCCTATTAAATCTGAATTTTATTATCGTTTTTTCACTCTATGTTGATGGTTGAATTGAGTTTTGTACGAAAGTCTTGATTTTTAGATCATCGGGCATTCGAGGAAGTTCTCGGTTGAACCAGCCAACTTTCAATCCATGGTTTCTAAAGAGCCCAACTTAAATCTGATCCCGGGCTTATCATAAGATACTTTTTATGGGTGATGCATGAAGGGTTTTGAGCTCAGTACCTCCTTTAAAATTTGAAAATTTTAAATTTTTCTGTGCTAAATCGATAGATCGGGATGTTGAGAGTCTCAGATTATCAGATCTGGGAGCGGAGTTGGACTCACACTCCTTAGATCTAATAGATTTGCCATTCATGTATATAGATCTATAATTATTTTCAGTTTTCTAACTTGGGTTTTCGGAGTTTTAGTTTTTTGGGTCATTGTTTATATCGTTTGGGTGTTTCTTGTTGTCTTGTAGCTGTAGATCTGAAGCTGAAAGCTGTGCAGAGTCCAGATCTAGGCCCTGGAGGGTAAGATCTGGATCTTTAGGGGTCCATCAGCATCATTTTGGCAGGGATCATATCCAGATTTCACAGTCCAAGGGTTTGAATTTATTTATTTTCAGATCTGGAAATTTTCATGAAGGTTTCATTAAGAAATCTGAAGTAGAAGGATTTAAAATTTTAAATTAAGATTGTTGGAATTTTTTTGAGGTTCTGGTGATTTAAAGAATTTCTGGGCCACCATTTTGCAGATCGATTTGTTGCCTGGTCTCAGGGTTCACTGTGCAATTTCGAATTATTTTTTTACAGGACCCTTGCTGCCACCAAACCCTGTATTTTCTCATCCTCTGACATCAAATTTGTTGTTGCCATTCTGCCTGCAATCCCAGTTTTATTTCCCTCACCTGTTGTCCTCATCTGGCTCCCCATTGCTCTATCCTTCACGCAATCTTGTCCAGCCCTCACGCAAATCTCTCCTTACGCTGCCCGTCCAAGCATCCGTCCCACAAACACAAGATCAAAACCTGCATATTGCCTCCTTTACGCAGCCTTATTCTCCATCTTGCTACCTAAACCGCAGTCACTCTTCCCTTCCCTCGCTGCACCTTCTCTGTGGCTACCTTCAGTTGCTCATTCACGCTGCCAGAGAAACCCGCAATTTTTCTCCTGATCAATCTGATCATTCATAATATTGTCACCACAATACAGTAACCAGAACCCAGTATTCTACAACAACAAATAAAAGCAACTGAAACATACTTTATAAGGTATACACTACTTCCATGTGTTGAACCTGCATGTATACGCGCTTTTCTCAAAGCCAACTAGCGTATACATCTGCAAATATTAATTCATAATTCTGCAACTATTCCAGACTTCAGTTATACCCAGATCATAATATTTACAGAATAACACATGTGTCAGTATTTAGATCTATACTATGCATGATCAAACCACATAATGATAATTCATTTCAAGCCTTAAGATCCCGATCCATCATTAGATCTTATCCTTCATCAACCGCTAATGTTCATCCTTGGTTCAGATCAAGCACAACATCATAAGCCAATAACCCGCATACTAGATCTCACACTTCATCAGATATTCGATACTTGCACACGAGGCCTAATGATCTTCTCTTCCTTTTATAGTTTTAGGCCTTTCTCAATATCATGGACCAAAACCACTTAGGACCAATACCTTGGACCAAATACCTAGGGTCAATACCTCTGACAAGATACCTTGGACCAAAAACTTAGTTTTCCAAAGTATATGCACTTTTGCTTATGTGAAAGTGTGTGTGTATGTATACGCTACTTTTGGTCAGTGAACCTACGTGTATATGCATCTTAGTCAAGGTGACCCTACGTATACCTCTATTTCTTCATTTTGTGTAGTCTGGTCTGTAATTCTTTGATGTTAACCTGTTGTATTGTGATCTGTCATCTGAGTGAGTTGCCATCAAGGAAAATACCTGTATCATAATGCCAACACTCTCCAACTTGAAAGCTAAGCCTAGATAACCAATTAAGGACTTGAATTCACGTTTTAATAAGTTATTAAACAAAATCCCAACAACATCTAAACCCAGTACTGAAGTTCAAAATGAATGGTACATTTCTGATCTTCCCTCGAATGCAACTATTTTTGTCGATAGGGCTGCCAAACGAACTTTGGAAGAAAACATGAAAGAAGCCATACTTGTGGAAAAACACATTTTAGCTTTAGAAAAGAAGAATGCATTAGAAGAAAGAAAATCCATGAAGGTCACCTTCAAGGACAAATCCAAGAAGAAAGCACCTAAAGATCCTTTTGATCTTGAAGGTCTACAAAAGGTACTTAAAACCATGTCCAATGAAATGGTCGAAATTAAAAAGCAGGTATCCGAGACTTCTTCAAGGAAAGATTTTAGACCTTACAAAAGAAATCCTTCCTCTGATCCTAAACCTTTGAATATAATATAAAATGATGAATGAAATGTGGAGGAAGAATAAGGGTCAACAACTGAAGAACAAACTAATGACGAAGAGATAGTTGTATTACAAGGAATGTGGGATTTCATTCTTCCTTTGTCATATAATGAAGAATCACAAGAAGAATTACCTATTGCAACAAGAAGAATGAGCACTGTCGATTTTCCACAAACAAATCATAAATATAAATCATCAACTTTGACTCTTAAAGATAAAGCAATAGATAAGAAATCTTCTCCCAAATCCACTCAAACGACTCCTCCTCAATCCAACTCTTCACCCTTCTTGGAAAATTTTGTTACATAACAAGTTTAAAACTATTCTCAAACAGATTCTTCTAAATGTATCACTTTTGTAGATAAACCTATAGTCAAGTCTTTGTTTTGGAAATTATTTTTTGATGGATCTAAATCTAACAATGGAGTTGGAGAAGGTTGCATATTGGTTAGGCCCAAAGGAGAAAAAACTATTTTGGCATGCAAACTTGAATTTGAATGCATAAATAACACGGTTGAATGTGAATCATTATTTCAATGGTTGTATAAAGCCATTGGCCTTGATATCAAATACCTTCAAGTATTTGGAGATTCGGAAATCGTAATCAAACAGGTGAGGAATACTATTCACTATATTTCTGGACATTTGAAACATTATCAAGCACTAGTCCAGGACCTCAACTCACATTTCATAGCATTCAACATTTCCCCAATTCCAAGACTTCAAAATGCGGGTGTCGTTCTTTTGGCTAATGTTGCATCTAAGCTCATACTACCATGAGATTATAGTCTTGATCGATTTTCTATAGAATTAATTTTTAGGCCTTCTATTCCCGATAATATCACCAATTGGCGAGTTTTTAATAATGATCCAGATATCATAAATTTTCTAACATTTGATGGCTCTTATGATGACCAGATAATAGATGAAGATCAACACGATAGCTAGCTTAAGCAAGAAACAATTGCAAATTCCATACCTAAATCTGTGGTTAAGATGGAAGATTTGTATGATCTTAAGGATGGATTCAAGAAACCTACTAACTCAAAGCTTCAAAGTTCAACTTTGAGGTTTGAATTAGTTAATCTTGGAACTGACCTTAAACCTCAAAATATTAATCTTGGTCTTGGTCTTACATCTGATGAAAGATTAGCCTTTATTCATTTGTTGAAAAAATAAAAAAATGTTTTTGCTTGGAATTATGAATATCTTATGACCTATGATACTTCAATCATTCAACATACCATTCCTATGATATCCGATGAAAAGCCTGTACAACAGAATTTGAGAAAGATTCACCCGAATTTAGAGAATCAGTTTAAATCTGAATTGAATAAACTTCTCAAAGCCAAAATAATTGTTCATGTTAGGCAATCAAGGTGGGTTTCTAACCTAGTTCCAGTCAAGAAAAGGAATGGTGATATTTGAATTTGTATATACTTTCACAATCTCAAAAAATCTTGTCAGAAGGACAACTTTCCATTGCCTCCTATGGAAAAGATACTGCAATTAGTTGCAGGCTCAAAGTTAATGTATTTTCTGGATGGATTTTCAAGTTATAATTAGATTCTCATACATCTAGATGATCGACTAAATATCACATTTATAATCAAATGGGGAACATACGCTTACCAAAAGATGAAATTTGGGTTAATCAATGTTGGTGTAGCATTTCAGAGAGCCATGGATATAGCTTTCAAAGTTTTGGTAAATAAAACAGTGGTAATTTATTTAGATGACATAACTGTGTATTCAAAAAATCACAGTGATCATTTAAAGGATTTGAAACAAATCTTTGAACGTTGTTAGAGATATGGAATTTATCTAAATACAAAGCAATCTTTCTTTGCTTTAAGTGAAGGTAAGCTTGTTGGATATATTGTATCTAAAGATGGAATTCACATAGATCCTGACAAGATAAGAGAAATTTCTGAAATCTCTTTGCCTCATAATAAAAAATCCATGCAATCTTTCCTAGGTTAGATAAATTTTGTTAAGAGATTTGTCCATGAATTTTCACGAATTGTTTTATCCCTCCAATCTATGATCAAGAAAAATTTTGTTTTTAAATGAGGACATTCTGAGCATGAAGATTTTAATCTTATCAAACAAGCAATTATATATGCTCCCTTTGTAGCAACTCCAAATTTTTCTAATCATTTTATTTTATATACCTTTGCTTCCAAGACATAATATGCAACTATATTGACGCAGGTCAATGATGAGAAAGTTGAAGCACAAATTTCTTTCCTTAGCTCCAATTTGTAGGGGACTGAATTAAATTATTCAGAGGTTGAAAAACAAGCTTTTGTTGTTTTCAAATCAATAAAGCATTTCAAACCCTTTCTTCTCAAAACTCACACTAAAGTAGTAGTTCCATTCTCATGAGCGAGAAATTTACTAATGCAAAGAGAAGTAGCTGAGAAAAGAGAAAATTGGGTAACAACACTGCAAGAGTATGACATTGAGATTAGACCAGCTAAAATTGTTAGAGGTCAAGGTTTTTGAAGAATGTTAGCAGGAGCATCCAACTTGCTAGCACTACAAGATTCAGGTGATGATATACAAATATGTGAGGTAAGCCTCAATGATACTAAATCTAAATATGTTGATATCATCTTTTATTTGAAAAATGGATATGCCCTTATGCAACTCAATTATAAAAGAAAAAAGGCTTTGAGTTTAAAAGTTAAGCAATATGAAATCATCAATGATGTTTTGTTTAGGAAGAATTATGATTACATTTTACTTAGATGCCTTGAAACATATGAGGTAGAAAAGGTTTCCCAGGAACTTCATGATGGACCAGCTGGTGGACATTTTGGAGGAGAAACAACAGCACACAAAATCCTACATACTGGCTATTATTGGCCAACCTTATTCAAATATGCACACGAATATGTAAGGAAATGCAAAATTTGTCAAACAACTGCTGGAAGACATAGGGAACCCGCATTACCATTATAGTCAATCAACATTAAACAACCATTTGAAAAATGGGAATTGGATATAATAGGTGAGATCATTCCTCACTCTTCAAAGCATCCTTATAGCAACTGATTACTTCACTAAGTGGGTGGAAGAAATTCCACTTAAGGTAGCCAATTATGAAAATATCATTTAATTTATTCATCAATTTATTATTACCATATTTGGCCTACCAACTGCCCTTATGTTTGACAATGCATCTTATTTCACAAGCAAAGCTATGACAAAATTTGCTCTTAAAAGGGGTTTCAAACTTAAATATTATGCTAACTATTATCCTCAGGAATATGGTTTGGCCGAATCTACAAATAAAAATCTCATAAGGATCATCAAACAAACTATTTATCAAAGTAAAAAAAACTGGCATAAATATTTAACATTTGCTCTATGGGCAGATCGAATAACACAAAAGGCCTCAATAGGAACTTCTCCTTTTAATTTGGTCTATGGGAAAGAGGTTGTTCTTCCTACAAATGTAGTTATTCCCTCTCTAGACCTAGTTCAATTTATTGAAGAAACTTCTTCCTCTTCTATGCAATTAAGACAGTCACAATTCCTGAAACTCGAAGAAGAAAGAGATAATGCCAAGATCATATAATACACATCATTAACAGTTAGTGAAATCTTCATTTGATGAAAATTATGTAAGTCCTAAATCCCTTCAACTCAGAGACCTTGTATTGAAGTGGAATTTATCACACAAGGAAAAGGTAAGCATACCAAACTCCAAAGAATGTGGCTTGGCCCATTTCAGATTGTGGAACAAATCAGCCCATCAACTTTTCTATTGCAAGATTTATCAGGCAAGAGAGATTCTCTGCCTGTTAATGGGCAGATTTTGAAGAAATATTTTTCATAGAAGATAACCTCTTCTATCCCTTGTACACTATTTCCTTTACTTTTCCTAGGAAAGTAAAAGTTAAATAGTATTTACTTTTGGCCTTTCAATTTAAAATCTCTTTTATATTTTGATTTTTTGCTTCTATAAGTAAAGATTGTTAAGAAGATAATTTTGATGTTTGAAACATAAGCTAAGTTCTATTTCTCTGAATTTTCTTGTTTTCCACCAAAATCATTTATCCTTTGTGAAACCTCGACTTTATAAAGAGACCTTTGTTCTACTATCAGTCAAGAAAAGTATCTTTAACAAAGCAAAGAATCTCCACAAATAAGCACCTTTAACTCTATAATTCTCATCCATAAACTCTTAAGGAGTCAATGATTCTCCTCATCTAGTAAACTTTTCTCTTTTTAGAGTGTAATTCTAAAATATACTCAAACTTAAAGGATAATATGTCTCATTAAGAGTCGACTTACCATGTTCATAGAAAAATAATAAATTGACATTACCAATACTGCATAACAAAACAGGGTAATGGCTTGAGATTTTTTTAATCAAAAGACAAGGGGTCTCATGACGAGCCAGCTTGTTCAGCTGAGTTATGACCGGTGAATGGCATTGTCACTTTTTGGCCACCAAACCAAGCAATGACCTTTAAGTAGAAAAAAGGAAATTTTTTAGAAGAAAAATAAATTGTTTAAAACACAAAGAAAAGAGAGAAGAGAATAAGTATATGAGTATGAATTTATATCTAAAAATTGCACTCTTATCTAGATGGGATACTAAATCGTTGATGGTTAAAAGGTAACCCTGTCGAGGCTATGGATGCCTGTGGGCAACACAAGCTCTACCTGTGACAAATGAGTACATCTAAAAGCTAATCTGCAAGAGCCCCTTGCTTTATCTTTAAACCAAGTAAAGATTGATATACAAATGAAATTTCATTTTGAAGAGGATATCAAGTGGATGGTAATTAGGTGAGTTTTGTTTTCTTATTCAGAGAAATGTTACTTATCTTAGATTCATGTAATTCCTATTTTCTGAACTGTATTTATTTTGGAAGTTTTAGAAGTTTCAAAAAACTATCAGAGATAACTGGTTCTTCCAGTGAATCGCCAATTGTTATATTGTTCAACAAACCCCCCCATTTATTTATTTAATATTTAATAGTTAATATTCTATTAATAAATGGGGACCCTTTATAAAAATACTCCAAAAAACTTACCACTTAAGCGCTTTCTTTTTAAATTCTTAGAAATAAATTGCTAGATAGTATAAGGTATCAAGTCAAATCCCTTTACGACTAGCAATTCTTGCTTTATTGCATATTGTTGGATCATGTGTGTCAAAGGTTAATTAGCAAACCAGGATTTGTGATATCGGCATTCATGAAAATCACAACTAAAAAAGCCTTAGGAATATGTGAATTGTGATAGTGTGACATAACAAACCAACAATCATCGCATTGCGATGCTTTACTCAAAGGCCAATCTTGTGAGCTATGAAAATTTTGCGAAACGCGATATGACTTGGACCCAATGAAGGTATGAGATAAATGTTATAAACTGTAGTTAAGTTCGGCACTTAGTAAAAGGTCACTTTACGCAATAAATATTCATTTAATAAAAATGTGCTTTAAATGATAAAAGGTATTCCACTCACCTCGCATCTCACAAAATTCTAAGCAACTTGGAAAAATGCATAATCGAAAATGTAATATTGTGATTTGCGATATTGCAATAATCGCAATCACATAATCAAAATTTCACAATTTAAACTCGTCAACTTAAAGCTTTTCCTTTCACATTTGCAATGCAATGACTTAAATGAGTAATAAAGGCCATGATAAAAGATATTAGTGCGTATTTAATAAGTTTTAATGGAATTTATGTTTAAAATGGCTCAACGTGATTTGATATCTCTCATCGCATTTTTGAATATAAGATCATTTCTTGTCACCTTTCGGAGTTAAATATATCATTGAATTTTCACTGTCATTTTTTCTCTATGTTTATCCGATAATATCCATTGCTCCATTTTAGGGAACCTCTGAAGAAAACAACATTGGAAAAGATGGAGAAGAAGGGAAAAGCTACTGCATCTAAGAAATCAGACATGATACCACTTTTCTCCAATACCACCTGCAACAAAGACGAAAGAACCACATCATGGGAAGCTATGTATAACCTACTGGAAGAAGAGAAACCTAGGCCACTGGTAACAAAGGAAACAATTGATGCCCAAGAATCATCAGACGCTTCCTACTTTGAGGCAGCATGTTCATTTTTACATAGAATAGCTACAAAACCTAATATATTACCATACACAAATATGGTAAAATGGGTGATTGATGATTTAGCTATCTCAGATAGAATTTTCAGGAATAAAAGACATGAGGTCATGGGGTCTTTCACACCAGATAATCTATGCCAGATGTACCAATAACTAGAGCCTCAAAATCTCTATAACAAAGATTTCCTTGAGCATTTTACCAAAGAGAACGAGGACCCATTGGACGTTACACAAACTTGGAGGTCAAGAAGAGGCAAATTCAAACAGGACAAATCTGTTATGTACCTGATTGCATCCCTCTTTTCCCCACATAATTTTGCAACTGCAATGATGTGTGTATTATATTGTACATATGATAGTACCAAATTTTCTATAGAATGGATTCCATTAATTGATGCAGTATTTAATGCAATAATTATGAAATGAAGTCATATTTTATCAGAAGAGAAGTGTTTCTTCAAGGATTTTCCCCCCTTTCTTTATGAGTGCTTATGTTATGGACACCATTTGTTTTTGTTCTCAATTTCCAAAAATGGGTTGGAAGTGGATTGTACAGAACCCACTCCCCATCCATGTATACCATAAAATCTTGTGGGAATCCCAATTCCAACCCCATTTTTACAAAATCTGCCAGGGTATTATGTTTCCTATTCATAAAACCATTTTTGATCGAACAACCCCTAGGTTTTCTGAAGAATCCAAGGTAGACATCTTGCGAGTTGCTAGATGGTTTGGTGAAGAGACGTTCACTTACATCAGATTTTTTGGGAGCATTTATTTTCCACATGTCCTCCCATATTATGTCCCAAACAAGCTATTGGCCAGAGAGATAGCTTACCAGACAATAGGGAAGGGAGGTTTAACCAAAGGCCTAACAGACCAGAAGAAAGCCATTTGGCTAGCCTTCCCATTACAATGTGGTGCTTATGCACTACATGACTATAGGCATGCGGTAAAAGAAACAAATTTTATTATGTCTCTGAAATTGGCCACAGTTCCATGGAGACAGTATGACTTGAATCAAGTTTCTAAAGACTTTACCACTATGGTTAAAGTCAAACAGTTTACTCATGAAGAGGATGCCTTTGATCACCTCTTTCAAGGAGTAGAAACATTTGCACAAGTTCTATATTCAGCATCATTACAATTAATCTCAGATGATATTATTTATTTTCATGTATAAAGGAATAAGACACTGTTAAAGGTCCCATTCTGCCTATTACAAATTGAACCAATACAAGAACCAACTCATAGCATAAGCCTAGAGGGAATTTCAAAGGAAAATTACGATGAAGAAACATAAGAGAAGTTGACTCACGAGTCAGAACAGTCCGAACAATAATCTCAGAATGGAAAAGGGAGCCATAATAAAGATTCTGAGAAAGATATAAGAGGAAATACTGAGGAAATAGCCAAACAGGCCTCTACTGAGAAGCAGACAGAGGTTGGTTCCACTTCAGCTCAATCAAGGAAGGTTCCAGTCATTGACCTTAACAAGGAATGGGAGAAATTCAATAAGAATCTCCAAACATACGAAAATATTGAGGAAACATCTGATTTTCAGACCCCCAAACAAACCCAACACAAAGCAAATCCAAAAACAACAGAGCAAGGGGTTACAGACACTCAATATATTGAGGTTATTCCTTCTTTTCTTACTTCCGAAATTGTCTTGAAAATTGAAGAGATACCTCCATTAGATATATTCTACAGTCCTACTCATAAGGCTATAATCAAAAGTCAACGAAAGAAGAGGAAACTAGACACCACAGTTGTTGCAACTTTAGAGAACGAACCAATGGATGTTGTGTGGAAGGACACTCTTGTTGTCCCATCAGAAAATCTTACAAAGTTACCACAGTTTGCAGGAGCTTATGCCATAGCAACCATCGATAAAGCAACGGAAGTCTAAATGCTGCTAAAAGAAAAAGAATAGAAAATTATGCTGCTTGAACATCAATTAGAACAAGAAAAAACTAATCAGCAAGCAGAACAACAGGTAGCTCAGCTTCAGAGGGAATTCGAACAAATGAGGTTACAACACCAGGCCAAGTTATCAGAAAAGTATTCACAGATTCACCAAATGCAAGCCATGGTGGACAAATTTAAAGATAACCCTCAAAACTGACAAATTGATCAAAGAAGCAATCAAGCTCAATTCCTTATTTATACAATAGGAAGAAATGTTCTACGAGAAAATCTCGCAGATTAATCCTTACTGTGAGACAAGTGATAAATTGACAAACCAAGTAATTGATATTGTTGAGATTTTTCTGTTTTAGACGAAATAGGCAAAAATCCCAGTGTGTGACAACAATATAAATCTGTTGATGGATTAGCTCCAGGTTGTTGGGAGAAAATTAATGCATCCTAAATTTGATGTGAGAGGCAGTTAGATTCTCCTTGCTATAAAATAGGTAGTCATACGGATAGCTGGGAGTAGTGTGTGAGAGTTTGATTTATGTAATCTCCTGTTTGATTAATAAGAATTGTCGATGCCTATGTTTGGTGGACGTAGCCCAGATTGGTTGGGTGAACCACGTTAAATTCCTGTGTTGCCTGTGCATGATTTATGGCTGTGTATATGTTTTATTGTTTGTTGTGCATCTGATCTCCAACAATTGGTATCAGAGCATTGTTGGAGGTGGAGCGCAGTTGATTGCTGCGTGGATTACAGTTGATTGCTGGAGCATGGATCGTGGATTGCTGCATGGATTCCAAGGTGTTGTTGGCGCATAACTGAATTGCAAACAGCGTTACCAGAATGGCATTGAAACGGTGTTTAGTCTGCTTGTGCATCTTAGCGCAGCAGAAGGAGGTTTTTTTGTGTGTAGAACTGGAGTGCGTACGCTGTGAAGAACGAGAATTGGTGCGAATATGATTGCTGGAGTTTTCAATTGATACTGGTGCGTATTAATCACTGGTGCGTATTGATTGGTTTTGCTGGGCGTATTTTTTTTCAATCTGCGTGGAGTTGATTGCCTGCTGCAGCGTGGAGGCATTCATCATACGTGGAGCGCTGGCTATTCTGCGTGTTAATACTGAGTGGACCGCTGGCTGTCCTGCATATTAATGCTGCCGTGGATCATTTCTGTTTTGTGAACGGTTTTCAACGTTTGCGTACGTGGAAATGGAGTTGCATTTAAAAACGGCGTTGATACATATTTAAAAACGGCGCGGATATACATTTAAAAACGGCGTGGATAGATATTGGACACCTGCATGGAGATGGATCTAAACTCCGCGTGGATTTAGTGCGTATTCCAGTTTTTTGGTGTACAGCGTGGTGCGGTGATTTGATTTTGTGTTTAATTCGAATTTTTATCAACCGTCAAAGGTGTGTAATGCGCAGAACCGACAGTGATATTTTTTTTTTTTAATTGGCGCGGGTAATTCAAAAGCAGTCGCGCCAACCACCTGAATTAGCGCGAATCTTATTTGATTAAGTGCGCCAATGCGCTAATGAGCCGATAGGCGTGCATTTGAGTGGAATTCTCGCGCCATTTTGTCATCACTTACACCGTTTTTAAATTGGCGCGATTCTTGTAGTTATTTGCAAGCGCCATTTTTTTTTTACATTGAAATCTGAGGTTTAAACAACAAAGCACAAGGAGTTTTTTTTTTTTTTTTAAGGCGAAGATAATCTGAGGCATAGGCATTTATTGAGATTCAATTTTGTTTTTTGTTAAATTGAAATTGGAGATTCTTTTGTTTTAGACGAGATGGCGAAAACTCAGAGTGCCCGATTCAAAATCGAGAAATTTAATGGCAAAAATAATTTCGAGATCTGGAAGGTAAAGATGCATGATCTACTGGTACAGCAGGGCGTGGCAAAGGCATTGTTGGGCAGGTCCAAACTGCCTTCCCCCGTGACAAATGATGAGTGGACTGAATTGGATGGAAGAGCCTTGAGCGGAATTCGGTTATGTTTGGCTAGTGATGTTTTATTTAACATCGTGTCAGAGAAGACTGCCGCTGGTTTGTGGACGAAGTTGGAGAAGCTGTATATGACGAAATCTTTGACAAATCAGATTCTCCTAAAACGGCAGCTTTACGGTTTGCGGATGAAAGAAGGTACCTCGATTACTGATCACCTGAATGCTTTTAATACCTTACTGGTGCAATTAGACAGTCTAGATGTGAAATTTGATTCAGAGGATAAGGCAATAACTCTATTGTGTTCATTGCCCAAATCCTAGGATCACTTTGTTACTTCCATAAGCTTTAGTACAACAGACATTCTTGAGTTTGACGATGTTGTTGGAGCCTTGTTGTCTAAGGAGACGAGGAAGAGGTCGAATGCAGACACCTCTACGTCAGAGGTAATGATGGCCAGAGGTCGCTCAAGAGAGAGACACTCCGGGGGAAAGCATAGCGACTCTCGTTCAAAGTCCAAAGGAAAGAAGACAAAGGTGAAGTGTTGGCATTGTGGCAAGGTTGGACATCTGAAAAAGGATTGCTGGAAGCGAAAGCAGGCTACTAAAGAAGGCTTTTCGACAGAAAAGAAGGAATCCAACACCACAGATACAGGTTCATTATCTGGTTCAGGTATGAGTGATGAGGTATTGTCTGTTAATGTTTCAAAACATGATCAACATTGGTTGTTAGATTCTGGGGCATCTAACCACATGTGTATTCATAAATATTGGTTTAAGACATATAGATCAGTTGATGATGGAGTCGTGTACATGGGTAATGATGTCACTTGCAGTATTGTTGGAATAGGAAGTATACAACTGCAAATGTTAGATGGCACAACCAAATTGTTAACTGATGTGAGACATGTACCAGATCTAAGAAAAAATCTAATTTCATTAGGAGCACTGGATATGAATGGATATAAAACTGTAATTCAAGGTGGAGTTATGAAAATCTATAAAGGTATCTTACTAGTGATGAAGGCTAAGAAGGTTGGAAATCTTTTTCAATTAGAAGGTAAAACTGGGTCAGATCATGTGTCGGTGTCTGAACAGGACAGTAGTTCCATTCGCCTATGGCATCAAAGGTTGGGCCATATGAGCGAACAAGGGTTGAAAATTTTGGCTGACTGCAAGTTACTTCCTAATCTAAGATCTGGAAAGTTAGATTTCTGTAAACATTGTCTGTTTGGTAAACAAAGTAAGCAAAAGTTTAAAACAGGCAAACATACTAGTAAAGGAATACTTGATTGTATCCATTCAGATGTTTGGGGTCCAGCCCCTACAGCGTCATATGGTGGCTCGTCATATTTTGTATCGTTTATTGATGACTTATCTAGAAAAGTGTGGCTCTACATGTTGAAAAGGAAGTCTGATGTTTTTACAGTTTTCAAGCAGTTTAGAGCATTGGTAGAAAACAACACTGGTAGAACTATAAAATGTTTAAGAACTGACAATGGTGGTGAGTTTACTTCCAAGGAGTTTGACAACTATTGCAAGGATGCAGGGATCGAGAGACATAAGACCACGGTTTATACTCCTTAGAAGAATGGAGTTGCTGAACGCATGAACAAGACTCTTCTAGAGAGAGCAAGGTGTATGCTGAGTAACGCCGGGTTGCAAAAGGAGTTGTGGATGGAAGCAGTGGCAACAACTTGTTATGTGATAAACCGATCTCCATCAACGGTGATAGGCTGCAAGGTTCCGCAAGAGGTATGGAAAGGACACCCTTGTGACTATTCTAAACTCGGAGTGTTTGGTTGTGAAGCATATGCTCTAGTGCCTAAACATCAGCGAACTAAATTAGATCCGAAATCGAAAAGGTATGTCTTTGT
Organism: Pinus tabuliformis; assembly: GCA_031772625.1. NCBI lineage: Eukaryota > Viridiplantae > Streptophyta > Pinopsida > Pinales > Pinaceae > Pinus > Pinus tabuliformis. The sequence goes on along the minus strand of CM062808.1, from coordinate 91,751,587 downwards.
TGGGTATGGTGATGGAACAAAGGGATATAGATTTTGGGATCCTACTACCCGCAAAATCATCATCAATAGAGATGTAAAGTGTAATGAATCCTCTCTTGTACAGTTAGATGTAGATAATAGATTGAAACAGGATAATGTATCTGATTTCCAGCACATTCAGTTTGACAACATTTCTAATGATAGTCATGATGACCATATTTCAGATTCTAGTCATGAACAGGCTTCAGAATCAGATTATGAACAGGGTTCAGATGGAGGTCATGAACAGATCTCAGATGGCGATCAAGAAGAAGTTCCTACAGATGATAGACAGCCAATTGTGGAAGCACCAGAAACATTCTTAAGGAGGTCTACAAGGATCAAACGCCCTCCGAGAAGGTATGATGATTCTGTTACTTCAGTTGCTTTGACCGCTAATGATGATGAACCTTTGTGTTATCAGGAAGCTATAGAAGGTTCAAATAGTGACAAATGGAAAGCAGCCATGAAGGAAGAAATGATGACCTTAGGTAAGAATGGCACGTGGGATCTTGTTGAACTTCCCAAAGGCAGGAAAACTGTGGGATGTATGTTATAGACATTTTTGTGCCTTACAGCATTGAGCATGAAATGCCCATAATCTAAGGGATCCAAAGTCCCTAAACATGTTGTTCCTACCCCTAGAGGAACAAGGCTAACAAACCACAGCAATTCACAGAAGTTCTCCACCAGAAACTGCTCAAAAACAAGTCAATTCAGGATCATTTCAGTGGCTACACTAGCTGTTTGCGCTGAATGTCAAAGCCAACACTGGCTACCTGCGTTGAATGTCAAATGGAACACTGGCTACCTGCGCTGAATGAGAGTGGACATGTGGCAGGCTCATTTCTCAAGGTGTCAAAACCCAGGAAGCTTCCAAAATGACACTTGCCTCAGGGAATTCGACTGGTGATGAGTAAGAGGTTCCAAATCACCAAGTGGAAGCAAGAACCTCCAAGTGGACTCAAGAACTGATAGAGGGAGAGGACACTAGTCAGATCTCAAGCTGACTCATCCTCTCTCCAAACATCTATATATGGATCTCTCCTCCATGAGATCTAGAGGCTAGAATTTTGTTATTGCAAAGAATTGTTGTTGGTTTGAGACTGGAATCATTGGGTGCTTAATGCTTTGAAGGGGGTGAAGATAGGAATTCCGTTTGCTGGGAAGGAGATGCTGGATTGGAGCCCTCTAGGTTATATCTCTTCCTGAACCTTGTTATTCATCAATAAAGCTATCTTGGTTTCTCCTATATGCTGATGTATTTTTGATGTATGAATGCATTAGTATGTTTAGTTTATTTCTAATCCTAAACTAGTTATAAATGTGAATATCTGTCTTTGTGTAGTGTTCTTCTCTTGTTGCAAGTAGATGTTCTCTTGTCGCAAGTAGATGTTCTCTTGTGATCTTACAGGAACCGGTTGAAGCTGGGCGAGTGAGAAGGCAAGTAGCTGTGAACTCCCAAAGAGAAGAGAGACCGGATCGAGGGACAAACGGAAGACACCGGTAAGTCTATTGATCTCTCTTCTTTCACATTTCATAAAGGAAGAAACCAGAATAGCTGTACTCGTTTGTTGCTAAGGCACTGTCACACCTTAGGTGGATAGGATCGTCCTGCATAGGAATTTTTCCCCACAACAAATTGGCGACTCCATTGGGGAGATTTGTTTAGTCATTTTATTTGTGTTTCTATCATTGTTTGTTTCATAGACTTGACAGCAACAATCGAACTGCATCTTTCCCGGATGCAAAGTAGACAGTTGCTGCTTTGATCCAATCACTGGACTTGTCTATGACCTGAACAATGGATTCACAAATGATTTGATGATCCTTGTGATAGATCTTAGTAGCCCCTCAAAGCATCCCTTTGATTACACCTTGCTTATTGCTTTTATTTGGCCTAAAACAGTTGATTAAGTAGCAATCTGTGACCCAGAACCTGAGGGAAACGAGAGTTTCTCCTTCAGCGCAGACCCATTGAAGGGATTCTGCATTTCAACGTAGTTCCCGTGAAGGCTACCTGCGCTGAATGTCAAAACCCCTGTGTTGAGGTTGCGCTGAACCAGTTTGCCCTTGTGCAGCTGGGGTTCTCTGCTCTGTTTTGCCTTGTTTTGATCTTTGATTTTTGCAGCCTGTAACCAGCATAGGTACCAGTCTAATAACTCCTTTTCTCTGCTTAGATTCCGCCTCCTTTTGTACAAAAAAGACTGTGAGTGTTTTTATGTGTTTGTGGTGTCATTTACAGTTTTCCTTTGCATGAGTGAAATAGTCATCCTGTAGCCCTTGATTCAGATCTGTTGATTGTGATCTTAGAAGAGAGTTCATTGGCTGTTTGCAGATTGATTATACATTTACTCTTGCTTATTGGTTTGAATTTGTCTCTTTTAAGTGTCGAAACAAGTCTTCATTTCGAAAATCGTTAAGTGTTGTAATCTCTTCTACCCTCTCTGATTTCGAAAAAGTAAACTTGTTTGTATTGATCATTTAAAAACAAATTCAAAGTTGTACAAAAAGCTTTCTTTGTAGGCACCAATACTAAGAAAGCGGAAAATAAACACTTGCATTGTGCATTTGCATTTGATAGTTTGCATGTTGGATTTAGGAAAAGTGCATTAGAGTGTGCTGATTGCTCTTTGAGAAAAGATGGTGTCTTTCTTTTCCCTTAGTAGCTAGGATTTTCAAAGTTGAAAAGATATAAAGCTTGCTTATCATCTTTAGACTGCATTTAGGAATTGTATCATACATCTCGTGGTGAACCTTGAAAGGCAAACTTCTAAAAAGATCAACCTAAAATAAATTGAATGAACTTAACAACGCTTTGCAACATAACGCACAACATAGAGGTCTAGGCTAGAGACGTGTTCCGGCGTCGTTAAGCCTGGTGACTGTCGATCTCGTGGATGGTGGGTGATTCCTCCTGAGGGATGATAGCGCCAGTACGGATTGTGCTCCCACGTATCGTCGCGTATATATTGGGAGACCCCTATAGGTATAAAACCTTTATCCTTAGGAAGCCGTGTCGGCCGCCCTACTGATCGCAATGCACTGAACACAGCATTCAGGAAGATCGACCGCCCGTACCCTAAAAAGTATTCTGTGGTTTTGCGAAAAGTTTGGCACACCCTCTGCCTAGAACTCCAGAGCAGTTCCTTTTGGCCTTTTTCAGACTCTATAACGGAAAGAGTCCATCCGAGCATTTGTCACTTCGGGCTCGTTAAAACATCGAAGGAGACTAGAGTCATCTTTAGCTTTTTCTCGACTCTTTAAAATTGAAAAAGCAAGTTGTGTCTAAAAGCGTCGTTAAAATTTATTTTAAACAGAACAACCACCCTTATTCCTGCGTTGATATTTAGGTTGAAAAAATGGAACACACCAACCAAGGAATTCCCCTTGGTGGAAATCCTAGTCCCTTCTCCTCTTGGGGAGATGTTGGTGCGCCCCACATGGCCACATTGTCGCTTCCAAGACTGACAATTGGCCTGCCAGTTTGGCTCTTTTCAACCAATGTCGTTCAGAACATCACCATTCCTGAACAGTCGAGTCAACAGTTAGACCAGACCAGAGTCGCCCACCAGCCTTCTACTTCATCTTCCTCTCCTCCTTCCTCTTCGCTTGACGGAATTGGTAAAACAAAAAACCAAGTTCCTAAGGAGAAGAAGGAAAAGAAGAAGAAAGAGAAGAAGAAGAAGGAGCCAAAGGCGACTGGGGGCAAACAAGTGTCGTCTGACAAAAATCCACACACAGCACTGACAAGGCCTAAATCGCCATGTGTCATATGCAAGGGAGACCAATTCCACAGAGATTGTCCCTGCATCCCTCGGATACTAAGGGACTGGTCTCCCCGTTTGCACAATTCGGTAGCGTCGACCTCTGATAACCATGTTGACTGCTCACCGTCGACTAGTGAAAGTGAAGTCCCAGGACAGAGAGGGAAAGCTAGATTTCCCTGCAAACTGTGTGAAGGCGATCACGCCATCCACCGTTGTCCCTTCTTAGACAAGGCTAAAAGATTTCTGGAAGATCGCCCGATTTTACGAGCGCAACTTCCTCCTGGATATCAAAAACTCCTGCCAAGTCCTTCACTAGTTGAGAACCCGGCTGGCCCGCCCAGATGGTCAGCCGAAGCTACTATCATTGAAGATGAACCGTCTGGATCCATGCCTGACGAAAGTAAAAAGGTTGAGACGGCAGTTGACCCGGTTTTGCCTTCAGAGGCTCTATCTTCGAATGATACCATCACAGAGGAGAATAAAGACGACACCGTCCAAATTCTCTTCATCAACACTGACTCCTACGAACACGGGGGCAATGCACCCACTCCTTTATCGCAGGAAGGAAGATCGTCAGAGCGATATCCGGCTGTCTATTCGGTCCCACCACCAAGCAACCTGGTTGTGTCTTTCGACTGGAACCAACTAGGCAGACCCCGGTTGCCAGCAAGCATACCATTCAGAATTATCGTTCAAATATACATAATGGTAATGGTTGGCACTATCATTGATGAGAGGGCATCTGTGAGTATCCTTTCCTCTATTGCTTGGAAAGCGCTTGGTTCGCCAGCGCTTTTGCCTGAAATGAGAAATCTATCAGGCTTTGATAAAGGAACCAGTCGACCTTTAGGGATCCTCCCCAATGTGCCCGTAACATTGAAAGGGAAGACCGTTCAAATGAACGTGATGGTCGTTCAAGGACCCTTGGATTATAACCTACTCCTTGGACGAGACTATATATATTGCATGGGAGCCATCGTCTCCTCACTCTTTAGAGTAATGTGTTTTCCGCATGAAGGAAGAATGGTCAAGCTCGTGGACCAACTTTCATTTCACGGATCACGCATCGCAAATAGTCATGTACCATCCCTAAATGGTCTATTCACACAAGAAGTGTCTCAACCCACGGTCCGTCCTCCTGATGAGCACGAGTAATCCGGGAGGATATGACTGGAACCCAGGGGGCATGCGTCCTGGTCTGCTTCGGCAGGGAAACTTTGGGTATAGAGTAGGTTTCCGCGGGAGAATATGACTAGTCTGTACCCCGTCCGTCTAGGAAGAGGGTTATTCTAGAATAAGATTCTTTTGTCAAAGTTATGTGAGTTGGCAGGCTACGTCGCTCACCTTTGTCTATTTCGGTAGACATTGCCGAGGAAGTGTTTTGTTTGAAAGATTAACGAGACAATCTTTGGGTAACCTGAAAGAGGTAAGCCTCTCTCGTTAAAGCAAATGTTTTGGCGGAAGTGAAGTAGAGGTAACCTTGAAACTCTGTTTTATGCCTGGGGGCATGCAAACCTTTTGGAGTGCAAGCAAAGAGCGGTTATTTATCTGTTTTTTGGGTTAGCCGTTTCCTAACTTGCATAAAGAAAGGATGCGGGGCATAGCTTTGTGAGATGAAGCCCCATAAAAAATAGAATCTCAATGAGACACTCTTATCATATGACTGGGTATTCGAGCAGTTTTAGCACACAGTTCATGCTCGTTAAAAAATAAACGCAAGATTCGAGCAGTTTTAGCACAAAGTTCATGCTCGTTAAAAAATAAACGCAAGATCTGAGCAGTTTTAGCACATAGTTCATGCTCGTAAAAAAATAAACATAAGGCCGAGCAAATGTTTCCACCCGCGTTTAAGCTCGTTAAAAAATGAACTATCCCGGTAAATAACCACAGTGAATGTAATATCATCAGCCATTAAAGCCTTGGTCATGTTTTCCCGTCACCTCCACTTTTCCATTGGCCGATCGTTCACCTCCATATGTTTGTTTACCCATTTTGAGGAACAGCTGCAAAGAGTGATTTCACTAGCCATCCTTGTGACACTGCCGTGATTGGAAAATTCCAACCTGTACCTGGAATCAACTATTATCCCTGTTTATCACTCGTTCCTCAAAAGACGAGTCTTCTTTAAGCTCTTTTCAACTGACTCGTAAAATATGAAAAGATTGCCGAGTTTTGGCCTTCCAGCTCGTTAAAACGACTGGAAGAGCTATCCCTCCTCTAGATTTTAATTTTTTTGGACCTGAGGGATTATTGCACAAAAAGATCGAGCGCTTGTTTTATTCGGCTCGTTAAAACTATCCAAAACTCATCCCTTCTGTATTGTTTTATACTTTTTCGGACTTAAGGGATTAGATGACAAAAAAGGACTTTTGGAGTTAACTTTATGTACCTTTTCAGACTCTCTAAAAATGAAAAGGACCGAGTTATCCTTGTCGTTAGACTCGTTAAAATCATTAAATAGCGACAAACTTGTCTTTAGACGAGAACGAGTTTCACTATCGCTAGGCTCGTTAAAACATAGCGATGGGCTTGCCCGAAGGGCAGGTTATAGAACAAGAATATGTTATCCTCCTCAAGCTTGACAAAAATAAAGAGGTACTGGTCAGCAATGACTGGGGAAAAATTGGGAGAAACTAAAGAAAACTTTGATGGTAGCAAGTCGCTCTTGAGCATGACACTTTTCCTCCGTACCACAATCGGGTTGGGTTGTTTCATTCACCGGTCACATCCATGGTCTCGCCATACCATCCATATTTGGGGTAATGCTACCAATCCATCGCATCAGTGTCGCCATATGTTCAAGAGAAGTCGTTCAAAAAAAGTCAACCGTGTCCCATCCACTGCCATACATTATCCTTCATCCTTTCATGACCGCCACCCTGAATCATATGTCACAGATCGTTTTCACCTCCATTAAAATCATTAGCTCCGTTCAGTGTCACTGATGTGGGATTCATTAAGGCCCTCCTGTGACGGATCGCTTCTTGTCGACATCAGCTCATTATCCAAGAAGTTGATCTAGGAACAACCCCTTCAGTACTTTGAAGCTTGCATGCCTCAATGGCAAGTTTCTCACTTCCGGCGACAGGGATACATCAATGACCTTCGACCGAAAGATTTTGCGTGGTGTTCGACGCCAAGTCCTTTATTCACACCACGTGAATTGTACTGTAGTACCTTGAGGGTCATTATCATTATTAGTGATTCCTCTCGTGCTTGTTAACGGTTTACATCATTGACCGGTAATCAAGCGATGTCTTTCCATGTTCGACTTCAGAACATTTCTCACATGGATCGACTTGTACTTAGAGTGAAGATCGAACGAGTTTGAAGACCCCGGATCTAGTTTCATCCATCCGGGCTGCGATATATATTCAGGAAAGATAAAGACATTGACATGTACATCATTGAAGCAGATAATCATCCTACTCAAAGGATGATAATTTCATCAAAATTATCAGTCTACCATCAGACGATTGTCTGTTCTATGTACAGAAAAATGAATTTATAAAGCTGAGCATGGGAATGCCCGCCTCAGCTAGATCATGAAAGCAGTATGAAAAATAATGTATTGTATTGTATTACAGGTCTCCTCTCAGCATTGGATGAATTTCGGATCCCCCTGATAAAGCATTTCACCCGATAAACAACCTCATACTTTAGGGGGCAACTGTTATAGACATTTTTGTGCCTTACAACATTGAGCATGAAATGTCCATAATCTAAGGGATCCAAAGTCCCTAAACATGTTGTTCCTACCCCTAGAGGAACAAGGCTAACAAACCACAGCAATTCACAGAAGTTCTCCACCAGAAACTGCTCAAAAACAAGTCCATTCAGGATCATTTCAGTGGCTACACTAGCTGTTTGCGCTGAATGTCAAAGCCAACACTGGCTACCTGCGTTGAATGTCAAATGGAACACTGGCTACCTGCGCTGAACAAGAGTGGACATGTGGCAGGCTCATTTCTCAAGGTGTCAAAACCCAGGAAGCTTCCAAAATGACACTTGCCTTAGGGAATTCGACTGGTGATGAGTAAGAGGTTCCAAATCTCCAAGTGGAAGCAAGAACCTCCAAGTGGACTCAAGAACTGATAGAGGGAGAGGACACTAGTCAGATCTCAAGCTGACTCATCCTCTCTCCAAACATCTGTATATGGATCTCTCCTCCATGAGATCTAGAGGCTGGAATTTTGTTATTGCAAAGAATTGTTGTTGGTTTGAGACTGGAATCATTGGGTGCTTAATGCTTTGAAGGGGGTGAAGATAGGAATTCCATTTGCTGGGAAGGAGATGCTGGATTGGAGCCCTCTGGGTTGTATCTCTTCCTGAACCTTGTTATTCATCAATAAAGCTATCTTGGTTTCTCCTATATGCTGATGTATTTTTGATGTATGAATGCATTAGTATGTTTAGTTTATTTCTAATCCTAAACTAGTTATGAATGTGAATATCTGTCTTTGTGTAGTGTTCTTCTCTTGTCGCGAGTAGCTATTCTCTTGTCGCAAGTAGCTGTTCTCTTGTGATCTTACATGAACCGGTTGAAGCTGGGCGAGTGAGAAGGCAAGTAGCTGTGAACTCCCAAAGAGAAGAGAGACCGGATCGAGGGACAAACGGAAGACACCGGTAAGTCTATTGATCTCTCTTCTTTCACATGTCATAAAGGAAGAAACCAGAATAGCTGTACTCGTTTGTTGCTAAGGCACTGTCACACCTTAGGTGGATAGGATCGTCCTGCATAGGCATTTTTCCCCACAACAATGTAAGTGGGTGTTCAAGGTGAAACGGGGTGTGAATGATACGGAATATAGGTACAAAGTGAGACTGGTTGCAAAAGGATTTTCTCAGAAAGCTGGCATAGACTTTCATGAGATATTTTCACCAGTGGTTAAAATTGTTTCAATTAGAATTGTGTTAGCATTAGTGGCTTTGCTTGATTTAGAATTACAGCAACTAGATGTTAAGACTGCTTTTTTACATGGTGATTTAGATGAGGAAATTTATATGGAACAACCGGAAGGGTTTGTTCAGCATCACAATGAGAAATTTGTCTGCAGGCTCAAGAAGTCATTATATGGCCTGAAGCAGTGGCCTCGGCAATGGTATAAGAAGTTTGATTCTTTCATGTTGAGTCAGAAATATGTAAGAAGTTAATATGATCATTGTGTTTACTTTAAGCAGTTAAATAATGGCATGTTCATTATCTTAGTGTTGTATGTTGATGATATGCTTTTAGCAAGCAAAAGCATTGAAGAAATCAACAGGTTGAAGACTCAGATGGCAAGGACGTTTGATATGAAAGATCTAGGAGCAGCAAGACAGATTTTGGGCATGGAGATTTTTATAGACAGGAGTAATGGTAAGTTGTGGCTATCACAACAGAAGTATGTTGAGAAAATACTTTTGAGGTTTGGTATGAATAATGTGAAGCCTGTGTCAGTCCCTTTAGCTTCCCATTTCAAGCTTTCTTCCAGTTTACATCCTAATATAGATGAAGAAAAGGATTATATGTCTCGAATTCCATATGCCAATGTAGTAGGATGTTTGATGTATGTGATGGTGTGTACACGACCAGATATTTCACATGCAGTTGCGGTTGTCAGCAGGTACATGGCAAATTCGGGTAAAGAGCACTGGTCAGCAGTGAAATGGGTGCTTCGGTATATGAGAGGAACAAGTAGTTATTGTATTACTTACAATAAGAGTAGTGAATCTGTTTGCGGATATGTTGATTATGATTTTGCAGGTGATTTGGATAAGAGAAGGTCAACTTCAGGGTATGTCTTTACTCTTGCAGGTGGAGCTATTAGCTGGATGTCAAAGCTACAAAACATTGTTGCTTTATCCACTACTGAAGCAGAATACATTGCTGCTTCACATGCTTGCAAAGAGGCAGTTTGGTTGAAAGGTTTGCTTGGTGAGTTTGGTAGGTTACAAGACAACATCAGGTTACTTTGTGATAGTCAAAGTGCAATACATTTGGCTAAGAATCCGGCCTATCATAGTAAATCAAAGCATATTCCAATTAAGTACCATTTTGTAAGACAGGTTATGACTGAAAGGAGAGTCTCTCTTGAAAAGGTGCATACAAAGGAAAACTGTGCAGACATGTTCACGAAACCAGTTTTGTTAGAGAAGCTACGTTGGTGTTTGGCTTCTCTAGGCTTGCAGAAAAGATAAAAATAATAAACAAACAGGCATCAGGCTAATTGTTTTCAAGGTGGAGATTGTTGAGATTTTTCTGTTTTAGACGAAATAGGCAAAAATCCCAGTGTGTGACAACAATAGAAATATGTTGATGGATTAGCTCCAGGTTGTTGGGAGAAAATTAATGCATCCTAAATTTGATGTGAGAGGCAGTTAGATTCTCCTTGCTATAAAATAGGTAGTCATACAGATAGCTGGGAGTAGTGTGTGAGAGTTTGATTTATGTAATCTCCTGTTTGATTAATAAGAATTGTCGATGCCTATGTTTGGTGGAGGTAGCCCAGATTGGTTGGGTGAACCACGTTAAATTCCTGTGTTGCCTGTGCATGATTTATGGCTGTGTATATGTTTTATTGTTTGTTGTGCATCTGATCTCCAACATATATGAGGTTTGAATATGAAGAAATCCATAAAAAGGTATATGAATTTATCACCTGGTAGGATTCTGATGAGGGAAGAAAGGCTGACCTACCAAAAATAGAAGAATCCCACAAAGAAATTCTATTTACATATTGGGATGCACGATTAAAACAGGTAGAAAGGGTGACGACGACAGCATCAGGTGCAACAAGCAGTATAATAGAAGTCGTTAATAAAAACCTCCAGAGTGTTAACCTTGTCAATGAGTGCATATTAGGGTTTCTACCAAATATGAAACAACTAGAGCAACAATGGAAACAGACAGCGCAGACCAAAGAAGAAGCAATTAAACAGCTAACCAAACTAGATTGGGAGACATACTGGCAGTTTCTAGTAAAACCACATAGCTAGTGGATCACTCTGCGATGTTTAATTAACTCTGCACAAAAGATGGTGCCATATTTGTCATATGCCATATTTGTTGGACAATTAAAATCCACAATCACTATCAGCCAACCACCTCAACTCAAACCAATGATTGAAATTTGCAATCTCAAAGATCAAGTTAGCTAACTAAGTTAGTTCAATTTAAAAGGAGCTTGTCATTAGTTTAATTCTAATTGTAGTTTTGTTTTTTCCCACTCTGAGGAAGGTTGTTTGAAACCTCCTCAACTATTTTTGTAATAATCTATTTTTGAGGCATGTATTTTAGTATTTAAACCCCTCTCATGCATTTAGATAAGGGTCCAGAATTTTATCAAAAACACTTTTCAAGACATTACACTTCTATATTCTTGGGAAGGTTTTGATATAATTAATGGAACAAGATCTATTTTTCTTTGAATATCGGGCATGCTCTACTGAAATACACTTTTGTACTCTTAAAGTGTATTGGATTGGATGAAATTGGATCAATATTGTTGAGCCCATGAGTAGGACCTTTCATATATGGTACTTTTATTGTATGATTGTGTTTTATTTATGCATTATCAATACTCTTTCTCTTGATTGTCTTATGTATGAAAATATGAGTTATAGTTCCGCATTATTGCACTTTTGTATGATGTTTTAGCTCTGGTTCCGTTTTGAATACATGAACAATTACTATATGCGATGTAGTTTTCTCAATTGTTTTTTCTAACAATTTATCCAAAACAATTATCTTTAAACAATTTCATTTCTTTTGGTAGTTGAATGATATTTATTACCAATTGCTTTGAGACATCTCTTTAGATTGCATATCTTATTTTATTCCTGGGTATGTTTATAGTTAGATAATGTTAGATTAAGATATATGCATGTGTTTATTATTTAGATTATATTATGCTTAGTTGAATCATTCCACGTTACATCTTATATCATCCCATCAACATTATCAAATCAATCCTCTTTGGGAAACTAGTCCCATTATCCCTAGTCGGAGCCACTATACCAAACGAAAAAGGAGTTGCTTTCAAAGTCTGGACTAGGTGGTTATCCCCCATGTTGTCGCAGTTAATTTCGAGGCTTCAACATATAGAAACATTGAATTTAATGGGCCAAAGTGATATATACCAAGAATAATATGATAATATTGTTAAGCTGTGTATCAGGTGTTCATGTGGAAGTACACGAGCCAGATCTGGAATACAGGATCCCCTCTCACGAATCAGTAAGACCATGGATGGTGGTGTAACGCAAACGGAAATTGGTAATCTTTTAGAAGATTTAAAATTGATATTTTGGGCACACTGACTACACAAGTATATTTTTTGTAGGCCAAACAGAAGCAAGAAGAGGCAGATTGAGCATTGGCCATATTCTATCCATGTTTCCGAAAGAAACACATTGAAAGGGAATGCCTGTTGGACATGGTTCAAACCTGTGTTATTTGCACTAAGGAACATTCAAGAGAACAGTGTCCGTCGCTTCCAGGATTAAAATTTGTATTTAAAGAAGTCGAGGAGGAAATAGAACTTGCATACCTGATGACTCAACATCGACCATGGAAATCACGCCCTATAGGTATGATGCAATATCCCTCCTTATTTTATTCTGGGCAGTATATTCCACAACAAAATCTTCAAAAAACATGGCAAGGACAATCACCCTTCAATCCCACTTGGAAATCCCAATCATATCCTGCATCACCATGGATGAATCAATCATTTTTTGGATTAGGATGGCCAAATTCTCAATATCCTACCCCATTATATATAGTTACCAATTCCTATCCATCACAATGGTTGAATACACCTGTGTAGAATCCAATACAGACTCAAACTTGGGAACACCCGGCAGGATTGGTAAATCCACCCATAGGGATGATCCCTCAACCTCAACTGACAATGCAGGATCCATTTTAGTTGCATCCTAATCCTCAAACTCCGGTATGTCCTCAACTTTTGGCTCAACCAAATCCTAACCCCAATAATAGACCTATCCAATACTTGCAACTCATTGAGAATCTAGTCTATGAAATAAATCCCTTAGGATGTAATGAGCTTTGACTGGGATCTGGACACATCATTTCTCCTAAAGAAAATCAAAATGATCAAGAACAAGAAAACATTAAAAAAGAGAAAATTACGATAAATTCTTGGACTGTGGTTATTTCTGAAACATAACCAATGGGAAATGCAGTTGAGCAACAAGAATCTGAGAAAATCACAACTACTTCCCTCCATTCCTTGAAAGACTCATGATAACTAAACTATCTATCTACCCTGAGTTTGATATTGTAGGGGAGTTGAAAAATCTATGTATTAAAATTCCACTCCTACAAGTTATACGAGATATCCGATTTATTGCAAAAAGATCAAGAAAATATGTGGGAAAAATCATGGGAGAAAACTTAAAGATCCACCCACAGTTCACGTTGTAGGAACATTATCTGAACTTATTTTAGGAAAACAAGTTCCCGTTAAATATGAAGACCCAGGAAGTCTGGTCGTGACTGTCCAAATACAAGGCTACACTTTGCCAAACATATTGGTATACCCAGGAGTAGCTATTAACCTTTTGACCTACGAAACATGTAATGTATTGGGTATTACAAATTTAAAACCAACCTCAACCCTACTAGAATTAGTTGATAGGTCGGTGGTCAAGCCGGAAGGAAATTTGGAAGACATTATTGTCTCTGTATACTCACGGGAATATCTTGTAGACTTCCTGGTCATCAACCATAGAATAGACTAGATGGACATATGTTAATACTAGGAATACCATGGTTAGTAGTGATAGATGCATATATAGAATGTAGAACTTGAAACATGAATATTGTGAAAGGAAACATTGTCAAAAATATTATTATGTATCCTCTTGCTCAGCCTAGTCCGCATGTCGAAATTCTTCAATTACGCCCGCCTAGATATCAAGAGGAAAATTTGTGTTGTCCCCCTTCTTTAGATGAAGCTCTGGGACTTAAAAATAAATTAGAAGATGATGTAATCAACAACTTCATCAATAGACGAGATATTATCAGAAGCCCAACATGCCAAATTCTAAAAGAACTACTTGATAATGATCCATAAGGAGAACCCTTAGATAATTTAAATGACAATCATATTCCCACAACTGCAGTCCATAACAACATTCCAATTGAAATAGAACCAGGAAAAACCCTTAATATTAATGTTGATCTAGACAAACATCAGCAACAAAAATTAATTCAGGTTCTTTGTAAGTACAAGCAGGCTTTTGCCTAGGACTATTTAGACATGAAAGGTCTTGACCCGCAGTTGTGCACCCATCATATCTATATAAAAAAATATGCCCGTCCTATCTGATAGCCCCATAGGAGATTGAATCCACACCTCAAGGATATTGTGAAACAAGAATTGCAGAAATTGTTGGATGTAAACTTCATATACCCAATTTCAAATAGCCAGTGGGTTTCCCCATTAGTAGTCATCCCTAAGAAAAATAGAAAATGGAGAATTTGTGTAGATTATAGGGAACTCAACAAAGCCACCCAAAAAGACCATTTTCCCCTTCCTTTCATAGACCAAGTCCTTGATACTTTAGCTGGGAAGAAATTATTTTCTTTTCTAGATGGTTTTAGTGGTTACAATCAAATTCAGATTGCTCTGGAAGATCAAGATAAAACCACGTTTACCTGCCCATGGGGTACATTCACATACAGGGTTTTACCCTTTGGACTATGCAATGCTCTAATGACATTCCAAAGAGAAATATTGAGTATTTTCTCTGACCTAATCAATGAAGGACTTGAGTTGTATATGGATGATTTCACCCCGTTTGGGGATGACTTTGATCAAGCTATGAAAAATTTAGAAAAAGTCCTTGAACGATGTATTGCTACCAGATTGTGTTTAAGCAATGAAAAATTCCATATGATGATGACTGAAGGTGTTGTTTTAGGGAACTATATTTCTGTTGCAGGGATTCAGGTGGATCCAACTAAAATTGAGGTAATCCTTAAGTTACCTACACCCCACACACAAACTGAGGTACGAAGTTTTCTTGACTATGCAAGGTACTATCGCAGATTTATAGAACACTTTTCAAAGATCGTTGCACCTTTATATACTTTAACAGGAAACATTGAATTTAAATGGTCTGGAAATTGTGATGTTGCATTCAAAGATCTCAAGAAACTCGTTTCGACAACACCAGTGTTAAGAGGACCAAACTGGGAGCTACCTTTTCACATCTTCACAGATGCATCAGACACAACCATAGGCGTTGTTCTTGGAAAAGAGGAAGACAAGAAACCTTACGCTATCTATTATATAAGAAAAAACATCACTCCTACCGAATTAAACTATATGGTAACCAAAAAAAAATATCTGTTATACATGCTATCAATAAATTCCGACATTATATAACAGGCTATCTAGTTTTTTTGTACACTAATCACTCTGTTATTAGATATTTGGCTAATAAACCCATTACTAATGGTTGAGTGACTCGATGGTTATTGGTGTTATATGAATTCGAAATCACCATTAAGGATCGATCAGGAAAAGAAAATTTTGTGGCAGATTTCCTATCTCGAGTACCTAAGATAGACAACAAATTTCTGGATGAAACTCTATTCACATTAACAATAAAAACACTTTGGTACATTGATGTGGAAAATTACTTGGTGGTAGGGAAATTTCCAACACATCTATCACCACAAGAAAGGATATTGATCATACAACGCAACACACACTTTTCCTGGATCAATGGTTATATTTTCCACACTGGTTCTGATTTTCAAATCTGAAGGTGTAGATTCAGAGAGGATGAAGTTTATGACATTATAAGGGCTTGTCATGATGAACATTGCAAAGGACACTTTGCAAACCGTTGGACTAGACATAAATTTCTTCAAATGGGCTATTATTGGCCCACAATATTTAATAATGAAAAAAGGCATGTTCAAGCTTGTGATAGTTGTCAATGGATGGGCCATCCTAGCCAAGTTGACGAAATGCCCTTACAACCGCAAGTGGTGGTGGAGCCATTTGAAATATGGGTGCTGGATTTTGTCAGCCCCTTCAACCCACCATCAAATCAGAAAGCATACATATTGGTTTGAATGGATTACCAAGGGAAGTAATAAAAGATGGAGGACCACAATTTACATGACATAAAATTTTGGTCGCCCTCCAGAACTATCATATTAATCATAAAGTTACTTCTCCATATCACCCCCAGGCAAACAGACAAGTGGAAAGAACTAACAAAGTCTTGGAGGCAATTCTAACCAAAACCGTATCCGCAAATCATCGAAATTGGGCAGCCAAGCTTCCAAAATACCTATGGGCTTATCATACCACATGGAAAAACACTACTAGTCACTTGCTATATCACCTTATCTTTGGAAAACAAACAATTTTTCCAATAGAATTCGAAATAAAAACTCTCAAGATTGTAAGGGAAATTGGAATTAGATCTAATAGAAGAACAAACCCAGCCCCTACAACAACTTAATGAGTTAGATGAAGCACGTCTATTTTTTTTTTACACACTACTATTATACAACAACAAAGAGCTAAATGGCATGATTAACTGATTAAAAAGAAATCATTCCAAAAAGGTGATTGGGTGTTGCTATATGATTCTAGGTTTCAGGATTTTCCAAGGAAATTATAGACAAGGTGGCTTGGGCCATATGAAATCAAAGAAGTCCAAAATAATGGTACCATAAATCTAAACACTATTGATGGATCTGGTACCTCTTTTTTAAATGGACATCGATTACGCCTCTACCACCAACCACTCATGAAGGCTTATTTCTATCATGAGGTAAGTAATGATCCTACTTTCCATATTATAGTTGATTGGGGTGGAAACCCAACAACGCCATCTCTTTAAAAATATGATTTTCTTTATCTTCTTGTATATACTGTATATATTTTATTTAGAGTTGATTAAGGTTTTTTTTCCTCTCCCTCTTTTTTTCCTTTCTTTTTCCTTTTCCTTATAAGAAAAAGGGGATAAAAGATTTTATTGCAACAAATTTTACCTTTATAGTTATTTTTGTTCCCTTTATCGCGAATGTTGTTCCCTTTATAGTGACTGATGTTCCCTTTATCGTCACTGATGTTCCCTTTATCGTGAATATTTTTCCCTTTATCACGACTATTGTTCCCTTCGGCATAGTTGTTGTTCCCTTCGGCACAGTTGTTTTTCCCTTTAGCAGAGTTGTTATTCCCTTCGGCACAGTTGCTTTTCCCTTCGGCACAGTTTTTGTTCCCTTTGGCACAATTTGTTGTTCCTTTAATTGTCATTGTTGTTCCCTTTGATTTTTGATTCCTTTAGGGACAATTGTCATTCCCTTTGCACCAAATTGTCTCTACTTTCCACACAATTGACAGAAATATTTAAAACTGAAATTAAACAGCAGTGATCTTTACTCTATCATGGTGTCAAGAATAACGTCTTATCTAACATCCTATGAAGAAATTTTTTTTCCTCTCGCACATCCTATCAATTTAAATATTTGTTTTATATTTGGAGCTTTCTAAAAGAATCATAAACTGTTCATCATCTATCACCACCATAGTAGTTTCATCTTTTGTGTACATCTTTAAATGGTGATTCTCTTTTAACACAACAAAGGACTGATACATACTTTATTTGGCATCTTTTTTTTTCCTTCTGCCATCCTTAAACTCTTAAGGAGATGATGAGCCACCCTTGATGATAAACATATCAGTTTTCAAAAAAAATATGACACTCAAAGTTAGATATTCTCAAAGGATAGGGGGTCTCATCACGAGCCGGCCTACCACGATCATAGGGAAATAACATAAGTGGCATTCCCACTACGGCTAGCAAACTAGGTTAATGGCCTTTAATACTAGTGTCAAAATGGCAAGAGGTCTCATCACGAGCCAGCTAGTTCACTTCGTTATGATCCAATGAGTGGCATTGTTGTTATCTGGCCACCACGCCAGAACAATGAACTTTTGAGAAAAAACATTTAAAATATTAATATGATCTATCATTCATAGGACATTGGCTCATCTATAGGTTAAAAAGGAAACCATCTCGAGGCTATGGACACATGCTGGTAGCAATGGCTCTGCTTGTGGCATTGGAATATATCTTGAATTGCCTTATCATGATTATGTCATTAGTCCTCCTTTTTCTTAATAAAGATATCACCATCATCAATATCTACACTTATATTTTTAGAAAACAACTAAAGGTGGTATATTAACTATGACATGAACAAATTCTAAACTTTCGGACCTCTGTAATATGCATTTTACTTATAAAGGAATGTCGCCCGATATATGATTTTATGATCTTCAAAGGTTATTTATTAAGGAAATATTTTTACACATGGTATATCATTATAATCATGGTTTTTAAAAGTTCCTAATGATTATTGTACGTCAACAATCCACACATTTATGACAATTAATTAATTCTTCCATCTGGTTGCACCCAATTTGACCATTCCCCTTCACGATAATGATTACTTCCATGTGAACATTTAATTTCCATAAATTTCCAGTCGTGGTCGACCTTTCCTATTGGGAGGGGGTAAGGCATAACACATTCATGATGTGACTAATCACAATTAACAAATATGGAAAGTTTCGTCACATAAAAGCACACTAGATGACATTACTATGCCATATTTCTCATTCTATTAGAAGAATTCTAGATTGAAACAACTTTGCATATAGTTTCTTTGCAACAATCTCTTCCAAACCAACAACAATGGGGGGTAAATCCATCCAAAATGAGCCTGTTACACTATGGGTGACCGAGCAAGCCCAAAGAATCTTAGATAGGGTGGGTTTGCTTGAATATTTCACCCGATTGCAAGGATTTGAGGAAGAAAATTCTCCCCCTGAACTAGTAAACATTCATCCAAACACGGAAAATGCTCCCCTTGAACTAGTAAACAATCAGCCAAGAGAGGAAAGTGATATTCAAACCCCAATGCTGCAGAATTTGACTAGAGCTGAGAAGAGGGTAGCCTTTATCCTAGTTCCTTTTCTAGGTAAGTGCAGAAGGTCTGAAAAACTAACTAGGGCAAAGCAACCTATAGGGTTTGTTGAGCATGCGTCAGAGAATGAGTTGTCTCAAGAATCCCTATGGAGCAACAGGTTAACTCACCCTGAATTTGTGAAGAGGAAATAGCCCAGGTCTTGTAAAATATGGGAACCCTCTTTTCTTTGAAGGGAATGAAGACTGTTATGAGAATCCATCTGAACCAACTATTGATTTTGCAGCCTCTACCCCTAATTTTGATAATGTTGAGATCTTTCCATCTTCACCAAGCATGCATATCCAAGAAAATTCAGAAAAATCGATCGAAGCTATGATAGAACCAGACTTTTCTAGAGAAGGGACCATTCCATTGACCCTTGATAATCAAAATTAGTAAGATAATTCAATTGCTAATGTTTTGATTAATGAAAAATCTGAAAAAATTGAAGTACCTCATGTCAACGAAAATGTTACTATTGCTCCATCTTTATCTACAACATTGATTTTAGAACCTACTGAAGGATTGAAAGAAAGGAATAGGTATATAATAAAGCTATTAAAGAAAGAAAATAAAAAACTGAGAAAAAGGCTAGAACAAATCAGAAAATGGCTTAGAAACTCTAGAGGATGTTTTATAAATAAAATACAAACTTTGACAATTGGAGTCCAAAGTGAGAATTTCTTAAATCATGCAGAAACTTAGACTAAGGGAACTCTAATGAATCATGCAAAAACTCATACTGAGGGAACTCCCATTAATCATGCAGAAACTCAGTCTAAGGGAACTGTTGGTATTATGATACAGTTTTGGCACTATTACACAGGTGTTGTCCTTGATGGCAACTCACACAGATGACAGATCACATTTAGGCTCACAGAATGAAGAAAGTGAGGTATATGCAAGTTCCCATTGACCAAGTCGCGTGTACACGTGGGTTCACAAACCAAAAGGTGCGTATAGCGTACACACGCACTTTCACGAAAGGAAAGGCACATACATGTTGGAAAACTTAGTTTTGGTCCGTGGTAATTGGTCCATGGTATTTTGATCCATGGTATTGGTCCAAGGAATCTTGTCCAACATGTTGACCCCGGGTATTTGGTCCAAGGTATTAGATCTAAGTGTTTTTGGTCCATGGTATTCAGTAAGGCCTAAGACTATAAAAGGAGGAGAAGATCATTAGGCAAAGACACTCAAGCATTGAATATCTTATGAAGAGCAAGATCGAGAATATAGGTTATTGGGCATAGCTGGATCTAAATCAAGGATGAACCTCAGCGCTTGATGAAGGATAAGATCTATTGATGGGTCAAGATCTTAAGGCTTGAAGTGAAGTATCTTTTTGTGGTTTTGATCTTTTATTTGAATAATTGGCACATGTCGTAATCTGTAAATATGATGATCTGGGTATAACTGATGTCTGAATAGTTGTAAAGGTTAAATCATCTTTTACAGATCTGTGTGCAGGTTCACTATAGCAAAGGCGCATATAGACACTGGTTCTGCATATCAAAATAGCATATACACAGGTTTGCCTTGATTAAAGTGCATATGCACGCATTTTTGACACATTGAAGTAGCATACACCTCATAAAATATGCTTTAGCTACTTCTGTTTGTTGTTGTAGTGTCCTGGGTTCTAGCTTGGGTTCTGGTTACTATTACTGTATTTTGGTTACAGCATTCTGAGAAGTGATTGTTTGATTCTGTTTTGGTTGGTGCAAAGGAGATTGGTTGATGCAGATATATTTGATGTTTGATTGATGTTATTGATGGATCCAGTCTGGAAATTTATGAAACGTGGTCCCTGGAAGAAAAGAGAAGGTTGTAGCCTTCTGTAGGTTAGCACCTACGAGAGCTAGGGGGTTGTATCTCCCTTCCAGGAGAAGCTGGAGAATGAGAGAAGGTTTTAGCCTTCTGCAGGTAGAAGCCTATGTACTAGTATAAGACTACACCAGTACAAAAATTGTAAAAAGAAGTTTCTTATTAAAAGGAAGATAGAGACGATCGCCGCAGGTGGTTTTCACCCACATTGGGTTTCCACCTTATATCTTGTGTTCATGTGTGTGGTTGTCTGTTCTATTTTTACTACTCCTGGTTACTTTTTATATGGTTCTGATGCACAGATTAAATATCAACATATGAAGAATTAACTAAATTATAAATTTACAGGGTATACGCTAGTTGCCTTACATACAGTTGCGTATACACGCAAGTTTCATTAACTGAAGTAGCATATATGAATCTGAATATGGAAATGAAATATTATTGACTTGCTAATACTGATTCACCCCCCCTCTCAGTAGTATTTCCAACAATTGGTATCAGAGTAGGTCCTTCAGAAGAAGCTTGATCGCTTGAAGGAAGATATATCATCATGAGTAACTATGAAAGAGAGGGACCCATTAGACCACCAATATTTGATGGGAGAAACTTTGTTTATTGTAAGGTAAGAACCACAACCTATCTTCAATCTCTTTTAACATATGTTTTGGAAATCGCAAAAGGAGGATATACATTTCCATCAGCAATTCCTACAAATACGGCAGGTAAAAAGCAATATGAAACCAATGCTAAGGTCGTTAATGCATTATTGGGGAATCTGTCACAATCAGAATTTGTCAAGGTTATGCAGCTCAAAACCGCCAAAGAAATATGGGACAAGATCTTTCTAAGCTATGAAGGAGACAATCAGGTAAAACGTGCAAAACTACAATCTCTCAGAATTCAATATGAAACTCCCAAAATGCACAATGATGAAAGTATAGCTAATTACTTCCTACGTATAGATGAGATTGTTAATCACATGAAAAACTTGGGTGAAGAGATAAAAGAAGTTACTTTAGTTGAAAATATTTTAAGATCCTTGTCTACTAAGTTTGAATCAAAAGTTTCTGATATAGAAGAAAAGCAGGATCTTCAGAGTATTACTATGACATAGCTGCATGGAATCCTAACTACCTTCAAAATGAGAAATGGAGGTCCATCAGATATGAGAGAAGATGCATTTAAAGCTTCAGGAAGAGAATAGCTCAATGAATCGGGACATATTTCAGAAGGAGAGGAAGAAGCAAACTTTGTCAAGAACCTTCAATGGGGTTCTGGAAGATTTATAGGTAAACTACCTTTCAAATGTTTTGCTTGTGGAAGAGTTGGTCATTATGTTTCCAAATGTCCTCACAAAGATAAGCTTGATAAAGGTAAGGAATCAGCAAAATGGAATAGAAAACAAAATATAAGTAAGAAAAGCTACTATACACATGAAGATAGAGATGGTTTATCAAATAGTGATGAAGATGAAAATAGTAATGACTATAGACTTCTGATGGCTTTTGAAGATGATGATTTCTTGGATGCTTTAGATGAAGATGATATTTATGAAGAAATATCTAAACTTAAAATTTGTTTAGAAGAAAATAATATGATTATAGATACTCTGACATTCCAACTTGCTGAAAGAGAAAATCACAATGAAAAATTAGAATGTGAAATTGTGGGTCTAAGAAAGGATATTAAGAAAACAAAAGCTCTCAATCTTAGATTTGCTAAAGGATCAGAAAATTTAAATGAAATTATCAAAGTGCAACGTTCTGCTCTGATAAAGACAAGTCTTGGATATACTAAAGAAGCATCTCAAGCACAGAAGCCATCAACCTCCACTAAAAGCTATCTTGATGCAGCAAAGAGCAGTGAACAGTTTGAGAATCGTCAGCAAAGGCATAAATCAGATCACCAGGTAAATTGGGTTCAATCTACTTCAAGGATGAATAGAAGCTACAACCAACCTCAGGTAAATCATACTCAATCTGCTTCAAGAATGAATGTCAATGGAAACTACAATCACCAAGTCAGTAGGTTCGATAATCGTAGGAACTTATTTAATGGCCAATGTTTTTCATGTCATAACTTTGGACACAAAGCTGCTCAATGTGTGGCTTATAAGACCATCATGACTAGAGAAGCACGAAATCAAAGGAATGTGACAGGGATCATGAAAAGGACCTACAATAACTTTTCACTTCTTGAAAATGAAATAGAATTCTCTATCTGTAACAACTTCGGTCATGAAGATTCTGAATGTAGGAGTAAATTTCGGCAAACATCTCAGAAGGAGAAAACTTCATTAAGCCCCAAAATATGGAAAAAGAAAGAACCACAAACAGAAAGATGTGGTATAGCCTTGTATGCTAAAGGACAAGAAAATCAGTGGTACATCGATAGTGGATGCTCGAAACACATGACAGGTGATAAAGAAAAACTCCAGTCATATAATACCTTAAAAAAAGGAAAAGAAGGTCTGATTTGGAAATGACACTCCTGTTGTCATAAAAGGTAAAGGTTCTGTTCTCTTAAAAGAAAAAGTTAAAGCTGGAAATGTTATGTATGTTGATGGTCTAAAGCATAACCTATTGAGTGTCAGTCAAATGTGTGATCAAGGAAATGAAGTAGTAGCATAAGAACTCCAAACAACCTATACATACTCAAGGGAGGACAGCAACAGTGCTATCTAAGCAAAAATGATGAACACTAGCTATGGCACAGAAGATTGGGGCATCTAAGCTTCTCGCAAACAAGGAAAGCATGCAAATTCCACGTTGTTCGTGATCTTCCTGATATCAGCATTCCAGAGAATACAATATGAAAATCATGTCAATTTTGTAAGAAAACCAGAGCACATTTTCTTGAGAAGGAAGGATTAGCTAGTAAGCCTCTTGAATTTGTTCATACTGATTTATGTGGTCCATCAAGGAAAAAATATCCTCGTGGAGAAGAATACTTTATATTGTTCATTGACAATTTTTCCAAAATGTGCTGGATAGGACTTCTAAAGCATAAATATGAAGCATTTGAAAAGTTCAAAGTTTTCAAAGTTTTGGTTGAAAATGAATCGGATCGCAAAATCAAGTGCCTCAGATTTGATCAAGGAGGGGATTTTACCTTGGATGATTTCTTCAACTTTTGTGAAGAACATGGAATAAAAAGGGAATTCTCCACCGCAAGAACTTCTCAGCAAAATGGAGTAGTAGAAAGGATGAATAGAACTGTTCAACAAATGGATCGTGCTATGCTAGATGAGTTTGGAACTCCTGCAACCTTCTAGGGTGAAGCTCATGGAAAATTTTAGGGGCTAATGTTCGTCCAGTGGGCTAATTTTCCATGATTTTTCCACAAAAAAGATTCGCCAATTTCCAATTTTATAAAAGACGATTCGCCCAAATTTTAGAATATAAAATTATTTTACCTTAAAAATCGCCAACATTATAGAGAGACTATATATAAAATAATTATAAATTTGATTAATTTTGCAAATATATCAACAAACATTTATAATTTGCATATTAGCGATTAGTGAGATTCGCCAATGTTTTAAACTTCAAGAAAATTTTCCATCCTTAAAATTTTCCTTGGACTGAAGCTGCATTCGCTACCGTCACTATTCTGAACAAAACAAATATTCAGGTAAATAGCACCCAAACTTCACATGAACTTTGGTATGGTAAGACTCTTATTGTAAAGTACTTGAAAGTTTTTGGAAGCAAATGTTACATCAAAAGGACTGATGAAAATCTTGGAAAGTTTGAACCCAGAGCAAATGAAAGCATTCTCCTTGGTTACTCTTCCCAAAGTAAAGGATATAAGTGTTATAATAAAAGACTTGGAAAAATTGTTGAAAGTATTGATGTTGTGGTTGATGAAGCAGGAAAAAATCCAAAGCAGGTAAAAACTGAAGATTATGAAGAAGATGAGGATTATCCTTCTACATCAAATCAGTCTAATTCTGAAAAAGAAACCAATTAAGCACTAGAAGAACAAATAATGGTAGAAGAAAAGAATCCATCCAGGTATGTTTAGAAAAATCATCCAGAGACTCAAATTTTGGGACGGAAAGGGGCAGGTGTGCAAACAAGAAGAACTATTACAGAAGCTTCAAGATATCTAGCATTGCTTTCCACCATCAAACCTCAAAATTTACATGAAGCATGCAAAGATGAATGTTGGGTCAAGGCCACGAATGAAGAGCTTGAGCAAATTGAAAAGAATAATACTTGGGAATTAGTTCCTAGACCTCATGATAAGAATATCATAGGAACCAAATGGATATTCAAAAACAAGCTGAATGAAAATGGAGAAGTTATTAGAAATAAGGCTAGACTTGTTTGTAAGGGATATGCTCAACAAGAAGGTATAGATTTTGAAGAAACTTTTTCACCTGTTGCTAGACTTGAAGCAATAAGAATGTTCCTTGCTCTTTCTAGCTTTCAGAACTTCAAACTATACCAAATGGATGTAAAATCTTCCTTTCTTAATGGAGACCTAGAAGAAGAAGTATATATTGAGCAACCAGACGGATTCATCCTTGGAAATGATCCAAAACTTGTATGCAGACTTAGAAAGGCTCTCTATGGTCTAAAACAAGCTCCAAGGGCCTGGTATTACTGTCTTGACAAATACCTCCATCAACAAGGTTTTTCAAAAGGATCAGCTGATAGCAATCTATATACAAAGATTGACAACGATAATTTGCTAATACTTGTTGTGTATGTTGATGATATCATTTTTGGTAGCAATGAAGAAGCCATGAGTCAAAACTTTGCTTTGGTAATTCAGAAAGAATTTGAAATGTCCCTGCTTGGTGAGCTCACATATTTTCTTGGTTTACAAGTTCAACAAAATAAAGATGGTATTTTTCTATCAGAAACCAATTATCTCAAGCAGATATTGAAAAAATATGGCATGGAATATTCTAAACCAGTATGTACGCCTATGGTAACAGGATGCAGTCTCAGTTCAAATGATGAATCAACAGTAGTACATCAACCAACCTACATATCCATGATTGGCAGTCTGCTTTGTCTAATAGGTACCCGACCAGACATCATGCATGCAATGGGAATAGTTGGAAGATTCCAAGAAAATCCAAAGGAATCACACATTCAGGCAGTCAAAAGGATTTTCAAATATCTTCAAGGAACACATAACTTTGGTTTATGGTATCCTAGAGATACAAATCTTACACTTCATGCATATATAGATGCAGATTGGGTAGGAAGTGTGGATGACAGAAAAAGCACTAGTGGTGGTGCATTCTATATGGGTTCCAGATTAGTGTCTTGGTTCAGCAAGAAACAAAGTTCAATTGCATTATCTACAACTGAAGCTGAATATGTGGCCGCTGCATCTTGTTGCACACAACTCCTTTGGATGATGTGAACATTGCAAGACATTCATATGACATGTACTCCACCCATCTCCATTTTATGTGATAATACAAGTGCAATTAGTATTTCAAAGAATCCAGTCATGCACTCCAAGACCAAGCACATGCCCATAAAATATCACTTTCTACGTGAACAAGTGCTTGAAAAAAAGGTCAAATTAGAGTATGTTCCCTCCAAAGAATAGGTTGCTAATATATTCACCAAACCACTGCCCAGAGAGACATTTGAATATGTCAGATAGAAGCTGGGAATAGTTGATGCATCATCTTGCTGTTGAAACTTATCTGTTTTCAGAGAAAAGTGGTTGTACGTGAGTTTCATGAAGCGTATCTACATGCATACGCAGGTTTCTGTGGACACAATCGCGTATATGTTGGTTTGAAGAAAAATAGTGGGTCATACTCAGGATGAAAGGAGTCTGATATGGGTCTGACAATAATCTCTGGCATAGGTTTAGGGGGAGCATATACTTCTAATAATGCATTGTTGGCATTATCTTAGAAGATCTTGGTACAAATTCACAGTTGTTTTGTTTCAAGTGGAACAGGTTCAGGGGGAGATCATGGTTGCTGGTCTGGATGGTGATTGACAGATGCTACTATTGATAGTTGTTGATGACTATCATGGTCTTGTTTTAGATATTTGGTCTCTATTTCATGTATATCTTTTATTATCAAGGTCATGTAATGACCTATTTTTTCCCCACTATGCATGGGATGGGTGATGTAATGTTCTTATTCTGTCATTTATAAACATTTGGTATATACCCACTTGGTTGGGTGGATGGGTCAAACTTGGTATATCCCCACTTGGTTGGGAGAGTGATTCATTAGTGATAGGAAGGTCATTTCTGATGTATGTATAGAGTCATCTTTTTGTATACCTTTCTTATATTCAGGGGGAGCATGCACAACACACTTTAGCATATCATAGAATTATCATGTATAGAGGGGGAGCATAACCCTTTGCCTTGATGACAAAGGGGGAGAGTGACTTGGGGTTGCCATCAAGTCCAAAGGGGGAGATTGTTGGCATTATGATACAGTTTTGGCACTATGACACAGGTGTTTTCCTTGATGGCAACTCACACAGATGATAGATCATAGTTCAGGCTCACAGAATGAAGAAAGTGAGGTATACGTAGGTTCCCATTGACCAAGTCGCGTGTACACGCGGGTTCATAGACCAAAAGGTGCGTATAGCATACACACGCACTTTCACGAAAGGAAATCACATGTTGGAAAACATAGTTTTGGTCCGTGGTAATGGGTCCATGGTATTGTGATCCATCGTATTGGTCCAAGGTATCTTTGGTCCAAGGTATTGGCTCTAAGTGGTTTTGGTCCATGGTATTGAGTAAGGCCTAAGACTATAAAAGGAGGAGAATATCATTAGGCAAAGGCACTCAAGCATTGAATATCTTATGAAGAGCAAGATCAAGAATACAGGTTATTGGGCATAGCTGGATCTGAATCAAGGATGAACCTCAGCGCTTGATGAAGGATAAGATCTATTGATGGGTCAAGATCTTAAGGCTTGAAGTGAAGTATCTTTGTGTGGTTTTGATCTTTTATCTAAATAATTGGTGCATGTCTTAATCTATAAATATGATGATTTGGGTATAACTGATGTCTGAATAGTTGTAAAGTTTAAATCATCTTTTACATATCTGTACGTAGGTTCACTATAGAAAAGGCATGTATACACACTAGTTCTGCATATCAAAACAGCGTATACGTAGATTCGCCTTGAGTAAAGTGTGTATGCACGCAGTTTCGACACATTGAAGTAGCGTACACCTCATAAAATATGCTTTAGCTACTTTTGTTTGTTGTTGTAGTGTTCTAGGTTCTGGCTTGGGTTCTGATTATTGTTACTGTATTCTGGTTAGACCATTCTGAGAAGTGATTGTTTGATTTTGTTTTGGTTGGTGAAAATGAGATTGGTTGATGTAGATATATTTGATGTTTGATTGATGTTATTGATGGATCCATTCTGAAAATTTATGAAACGTGGTCCCTGGAAGAAAATAGAAGGTTGTAGCCTTCTGTAGGTCAGCACCTACGAGAGCTAGGGGGTAGTAGCTCCCTTCCATGAGAAGCTTGAAAACGAGAGAAGGTTGTAGCCTTCTGTAAGTAGAAGCCTGCATACTAGTATAAGACTGCACCAATACAAAATTTGTAAAAAGAAGTTTCGTATAAAAAGGAAGATAGAGATGATTGTTGTAGGTGGTTTTCACCCACATTGGGTTTCCACCTTATATCTTGTGTTCATGTGTGTGATTGTCTGTTCTATTTTTACTACTCCTAGTTACTGTTTATATGGTTCTGATGCACATATTAAAGATCAACATATGAAGAATTAACTAAATTATAAGTTTACATGGTATATGCTAGTTTCCTTACATACAGTTGCATATACATGCAAGTTTCATTAACTAAAGTAGCGTATATGAATCTGAATATGGAAATGAAATATTATTCACTTGCTAACACTGATTCACCCCCCCCTCTCAGTGTTATTTCCAACAGGAACTCCCATTAATCATGTAGAAACTCAAACTAAGGGAACTCCCATTAATCATGTAGAAACTCAGACTAAAGGAATTCCCATTAACCATGAAGAAATTCTAGCTGAGGATATTCCCACTAATTTGGTGGGAATTCAAACAAATATCAACCTTTTTTTGGTTACATTGGAAGCAACAAGCCAAACATACCTATTGATGACTATTAACAGGGCTACACAAACTGAAGTAGTCCTTCCGTATTCTCACTTGATCAAGGATACCACTATCCAAGTATTAAACAAGGAATTGGAAAGGCATAAACAATTTTTGACCCAATACCGAGAGAAAGTAATACCTCGAGAAGAACACCAAGAGTTGCTACAAAAGTAAAAAGCATTGGCCATTACTGAAGACAAAACCCATGCTGAACTTAGAATGGAGAAAAAGAAAATAGAGAAATTACGAGGGCAGCTCCAAAAAGCTTTGGAACAAACCAAGGAAATATGCTCTATGTACTCTGATGCATTGTCTTGTAGATCTCCAGCTAAAAACTATGCCATGTTTCTACTTGAACGATATTTATTACTGAAAGTACAAGCCATACGGTCTGGCCAACCTTTTGAGTTCACTATTATTTCTAATTTTATTAAGTGTTTTCGAGAGTAGAAGGATAATGTTAGGTATTTCTTATGTGAAATTTACATGCATAACCTTTTTCTGGAAGAACAGAGGAATGAGAACCCTAGTCCTTTTATTGGGGATGTACAATTCCAAGGTTTCATATCCTTTTCTAGGAATCAAATCAAATGGTATAAGGCCTATAGCATATTCCAAAGAAGAGAGAATGGTTTAGACCTTTGGGTCAGAGGAGAACCTAACAGTCCACTGTGAACTTTTATAAAGCATAAAAGGTTCATGGAATGACCTGGGGCTTTTTCCACTCTAGTCCCCATGCATAAATATGTTCTTATATAAATTCTAGAGTATTTCGAAGACATTAAAGAGGAGGCCCTGTGGGCAGCACAACATTAATGGAAGGCATCTCCTAATGAGGTAAAAAACAGAGAGCCTTTTAATTACAGAAATTTTTAGGCAGTAGCCAATCAAATGCAACATTTTATTCGTCGGGTTCTGTCTAAAGGACCCGCTTGGATAGGGTTTCAATACATATTCCCTGTTATCTAGTATCCTCCAGATGGTTACAATGTTGAAAATGAACTTTCTAAAAGAGGAGAAAATGAAGCTTTCAAGGTTCTTCAAAACAAGAATGGATTTCGGAAGTATGGTGAACATTCTTACCCAACTTATTCATTGACCTTGCTACATGTTAATCATCTTTTTGCATGAGGACATGCAATAAGGTAAGCTGTGGGGAATGTTGGGCCATGAAAATGGTATAATTCTTCTCCCTATTTCCTTAAATAAACATTATGTTTTTAAGCAGTTTGCCTTTAATTTGTAATGATTTAAGAGAAAAATGATAATGAAAGAAAGTTGAAGATAGTATAGTTAGTTTCAGTGTTTTAGATATTGAAAAGGTTATAATTTGAGTAAATATTTATGCATTAAGTCCAATCGAATGATTTTTGTTCTCTCGAGATATTGGAGCAAGATTATGGATCAACTGATGCCTTATTTGTGGCAAATTACAGCTTAATGCCTAAGCATGATCGAAGAATGAAGTCAAAGGAAATTGATCATTACTATTCAAGGATCTTATGGTTAAAAGAGAAATCCTAAGAATCTGTCTATTCTCAAGATAGCTCCATATTTAGTTTTTAATGTAATATATAAGACAACAAGTGAAAAGATAGAGGAGCTTTTTTATTATTACTTTTTCACTGTATATTGCATACAACAATTTAAATTTGAACTTTCTCAAGGTCATTTTGTAAAACTCTTTGAAGTTAATGAATTTGCGCAAGATCTTACCTTAGTCCTTAGTATCAAATTTATCTAAGACAGTACTTCTGGAGACCATGGGCCCAGTCACCGAAGGTTCTACTATCTGTTATGTATCATTATTAGTTAGTTACTTTTCCACATTCACATTAGTTGTGTTTCTATTCACTTTCCTTTTCTTTCATGGTAGATAATCGATTGAATTATGTATCTTGTAATTCTGTTATGCATCTCCTAAAATTGATGATTGGATTGTGTTACATTAATGTAAGGTTTTAGTTTGTGAATTATGTACGTTATCTTTAAAAAGTAAGAATTTTAAGCATTTGTGTGATTTACTAGTCTTCCTTATGCATAGGATTTTTTGAAGGATAGATAGAATGGTTGATGAATTAAAATAGTCTTCTTTCATAAGATTGTAATTGTAGGAGTAGTTATTTGTTGTCATCATTTGTCTCTCCAACAATTGAATTAGGATAATGTTTAATGTAACTTTTTCGTAGCAATCATTTTACACTCTTTCATAATATAAGAATCTATTATTGCATATATTGTACCGATAGCCTTGAAATAACAAACAAATCCCAAGTTGATAAGATTAATGAAGGTAGGATTAAGTTGATTTTAAAGAGTCATCTTAGTGCCCAATAGAAACCCAAAGATTGTTGTAAGTGACAAAGGTCCCATTTTCACTGGAAAATTTTAGACAGAATTATTTTCTTGACTTGGTACTCAATTATCTCATATCTCATTTTATCATCCCAACCTGATAGGCAAACTGAGATAGTGCACAAATGTTTGGAAGGATATTTTCCTTGCTTTGTATTTGATAAAAAAGCACAACGGGTTAAGTGGTTACCTCTGGATGAGTGGTGGTATAACAATTCCTTCCATACTACATAAAAAATGACCCCATTTATGGCACTTTATGGATATCATCCACCATCCATCACATCATCTTTAAGAGAAAATTATAAGGTTCAAGCAGTGGAAGGTCACATCGAGCATCAAAAACAAGTTCTCCAACTCTTAAAGGATAACCTCACTCTCACACAAAATCAAATGAAACAATAGGCATATCAACATCGCAGTGAAAGAAGTTTTGATGTAGGCGATTGGGTAAGTTTACGACTACAACCATATTAACAAATGTCCGTCAAGCAAACTAGGAAGGATAATAAATTATCACCCAAGTTCTATGGTCCTTACAAGGCATTACAAAATATTTGTACTATGGCATACAAATTGGAGGTACCTACATCTTCCCGAGTACACCCAGTTTTTCATGTTTCATGCTTAAACGAGGTTATCGGTGACAAGCTCCCAGTTCAAAAAATATTGTAAGAACTTGACGATAAAGTAAAAATCATATTAGAGCCTAAAGAAGTCACAGAAACAAGAACCCAAAAACTACAAAATCGATCAATTTCATAGTATCTCAATAAGTGGAAAAACTTGCCTGCTAAAAATTCCACATGGAAGGATGAAAATTTTATACAAAAGCACCTAGAACTACTCAAGCATTGAAGACAACACTTTTTTGAAGGAGAGGGGAATGTTAGGTCTCCATAACACTAGTGTACCTCCCTTATTGTTATTGTTAGTGTATTCACCTTATTGTTAATTTTGTGCCCATGTAGCCCCCATATTGTTATTGTTGTGTCCCATAGAAGCCCATTATTATTATTATTATTATTATTATTATTATTATGATTGTGCCCTAACATTATTATTGTTATGTAGGCTCTAATTATATTATGACCCCTTAGACTCCTATATATACCAAGGAGGTCTTGTTGTTTGAATCATCTAAGAATTGTTCATTTATGTGATGTAAAGAAGGTTTCCCCCTCGAAGAGGCTAATTTTCAAGTTGTTGATCATATTTTATTTTGTTTGTAATATGGTTGCATAACAGGCTTAATCCAAAAATCCACAAAAGCAAGGAAATCCTAAGAAATACAATAAGAACATGTTTCTAAACCCTACCCCACTGGGCCACTCGACCACCCTACCATTCTTCATTCCTTCCTTAGTGTGGGTCGCGTCCACCTTAGTGTAGGTCAATTCAGTTTAGTTGCAGCTTCATCCTCAGGCCCTGCATGACTGTGGACCCAAGCTACCTCCCTCGGCTCTCCATCATCCTTCACACTTTTTTGTACTCTAAAACAATGAATCTTGGCTACTCAATTGTATCTTCTAACCTTGTGGCTCTCCCTTTCTTATACCATTTCGCCTAACCTTCGTGTAGTCTTCTCATTCCACATCTCGATTGGCTTCACTTCTAACATGGGTTGGCTTGTCCCATCACCTCACTCTGTAATAAGGTTATCTTTCCCATGTCTTAAGCACCTTGGGTTGGGTTGATTCATTTTTCTTCCTAAACACCCTCAAATTTTGTCTCGACACCCTTGTCTCACTTTGTCAACATTCCTTAAAATTTTGTCCAGGTATACTCATCTTGCTTGGCCGACACACCCTCAAATCTCTTCTCACCCTATTTTTCAACCTACCATGCCACCAACCCGACATGGCTTCGGTTTTTCGACACCTTCCTCTCTATCAGTGCATTTTCTACGATATGAACACCACATTTCTTGTGACGACAATGTCACCCCAAATCAACTTGCCTTGTTAAGGCTTCTAGGGGTGCAACTTGGTGCAGTTGGGACGAGGGCACACCTTGGCGCCTTAGTGCTTCACAATGATCCTCTCATTATCAAGCGAATCTCCATATTTCCCTCTCATGCTTCTTAGGGAAAAATGTGTCATATTAAATAACATATAATGAATCTAAATGCCAAAAAGAAGTGGCTTCAATTTGTAAACTTTGCATAGTTAAAAGAGAACACAATTTGTAAACTTTTTCTAAATGAGGTGGAGAATGAAAAACACTTTCTTTTAGAATGCTAAACTACTTAAGTATTAAATGTGTTTCCAAAGCAACTATAACATTACATATTTTCATAATTTACTAATCCATAAAAATCAAAATAATTTTTTTTAATACTCGTAAATCTGTTTCAACTTATTTAATCATAAAAACAATGGAATACAACAATTTATTTAATATGTGGTTTTTCTTTATGAAAATTGTATAAAGGATAATTGATTTCCATGAATGATGATCACTGTCATCATTATTTACTTTATTAATAATTCAACTAATCAAATGCAAAAGGTAATATGAGTTACTAGCATACATATTGATGTGAATATGCATTTGGTAATATGAGTGAGTAGCATACATATTGATGTCAATATGCATTTATGTTTCAGAGTTGGATAAAAGATTCATGAGTGAACAATATAGATATGTTTAAATGCATCCTTTTTTTAATTTCCATTGTCCAACCATGATTCATGCCATTGTTAATAATTTATCTTTGCAATGCCTTTTGCATTTTCCCAAAACTTGTAACAAGCTACAAGCAACAATCGATAGCTCTCCTTATGACTTAGCTTTTGCTGTCTGCTTTTACTACCATCAACCTTGAGTTTGTCCCAAACAATTGTGAGTGTGATTTAACCTTAGAAAACACTACTTGGTTAAGTAACAACGATACTTATCAGCTTTTTACTAAACGCAAAAGTTCATGTTTAATTTAAATCCCACTCACCAGCGAATATTATTAAATATATATGGACCCGAATCAATTTTAAAAAACCAAGAAACCAATGTGTATTCAAGAGGTGTATTCCTATAGAGAAACATTATTGATTTATTTGTTGCAAGCATGATTTAAGGGAAATGTGAAGAAAAATAAGGTCGAGGGATGTGATGATAAAGTCCGACAAGGGTGGACAAATAAATTTGGTGATGATAGGAGAGTGGATACACCAACTAACTGTGACCCGTATAACCACTTTTGGTATATAATAATGATATATGTTATAATGTAGGAAGCATTGATTTAATTATTACAAATTCTTACTTTATTGGGCATCAAATGCAAAATCTAGCTTTGCCATGATGACCTCCTTAAACAAACAGTGGTGAAAATATAGTAAAATTAACCATTGTGGAAATGTAGGTAATGTCGGATGAGGTTATCATAGAGTTTGTTTAATGCCATAATATATTTATCATTACCATAAGAGTAATAATAAAAGGCAAAGCATTCATCATCTTTCTTTAAAGAGAATGTAAGTGACGTAAGTGACACCCCTAGTGATTAAAGTTTAAAAATGTGAGTTACATAGGCTTAATTTGGGGTTTAAACATGTTATTTTTTCAAGTTTTTAATTAAGATTTTTGAACCCCACGTTTTAGGAAATTTCAACATCACTATCACTCTAAAAAGTAACTTTTTTTTTATAAGTAACTATATATTATATATATGAATAGCTAATATGAATAGCTAATTGGATTAGATTTGATAAGTAGTCTAGTTGGTTGAAGGTTCTTTTGTTTTGATCCTATGTCATGGGGCGTGGGTTCAATTCTCCTTGGGTCCATCAAGATTAAGCCTTGCTGTTTGGGTCGGCTGCTATGTGACTCCTTTGCGTGAGCCCACCGAGAATTATTACATAGAAATGAAACACCACTTCAAGAAAAAAATGAATAACTAATTGGGATTAGCAATCCACTTGGCATAGTTTTCATCATGACAGAAAATATAAATAGGCCAAAAAAAATTTAAACACCATGCACCCCTCTAGGATGTACCCTCCACAAGGTTGATGGTAACGGAAGGTTTGAGAATAATAAAATGAAGATCTCAATGAAAATTGATTTGACTAGTTATACAACCATTTAAATAAGATAGGATTGTCTACAACTAAATTAAACTTTTAGTATAGTAATTTAATTTTAAATTTGTTCATAAATTTTGTGTAAAAAGGTTAATAATATGAGGGAAGATATAAACGAAAGAAATTTATTTGTCAACAAGTAATCAATGAGTTGGTGTAATTTCAATTATTGTGTTTTATATCGCTCAACATCTTATAGCTATAACTAACTTGCTTTGAGACCTTTTTCTTTTTTCTCAAAACTTTGTTTACAATTGTATTTGTTTTTTGTTTCATTGGAATTGCGTTATTCAATTGTTTAAAGAGTCTTGTAAAATTGCAATGGTATAGCCAACTTGTTGATGCCTCGAAAATCGTTGCATCAACATCGGGGGATAACCACCCGGTCCGGACCTTAATATAGCTCCTTTTCCGTTTGGGATGGTGGCTCCGACTGGATAATGGGACTAGTTTCCCAGTAATGAATAAAAAGGGATGTATGAGTGATTGGTTTTCTAATAAGTGATAATGAATGGATGACTCAATCTAAAAGCAAAAATACAAATGACTTTTCTATCCCGTGAAGCTTCTATTCTTAAGTGCAACGTTTGATGATCTTTGTTCATCAATAGGCATATAGATGACTCTATTCAATAAACATAGACATTCATTCATATAATAATTGCTTTGTTCAAATAGTTGAACAAAGTGATTTATAAAACATTGTTACACTTATCTTTTTATATTACTGATACGTGTATGATTAGAAGAAAAGCACGCTGTAAACACCCAATAGTGGAAAGTATAAAGAATGTTATTAAAACACATGCATATAATCAATAATAGCAAGAATGATCAAATAAAAATTCACATAAAAAGAATGAATTCAGACATAGATAGTAGTACCATATGAGCTGCAAATCATTCCCAACATCAATCGCAATTCGAATTCCTTCTTCCGACTCAGAAATACTTTTAAATAAAGGCAGTAGTGCACATGCACATAAAAGCTTCATTATCAAAATTGGAATAATTGGCCCAGTGTTTATAAAAAATATACCTGAAGTACAGTAGTGCAACTTCAGGTTTAAGTCATATACAAAAAACTTACGACCCTTTCTAAATACATGAAAGGGTCTATAAATACTTAATTAAACTAACTAACTACAAAATTAAAATGCTACTAAATTGGTACAACTTGATCTTGAATATCTCCCCCATAGAAATCTGGTAGTCGGCATTGTGATTCATCACTCTGGCTGTTTTCCTTTCGACCTGAGTTGGCATATCGCTAGCATCGGTTCCACTTCTTGAGGGCGGCTGAGACGAGAATTGAGTTGAGCAGCATAGGTGGCATCGTGTATATCGGGAATGATACACTCAATTGCATCTGTTAGGCACTTGAGGGCGGCTCTCTGGCTGTATGGTTTTACTAGGAACAATTAATAGGTGTCCCAAGTTAAACTTTTAATACTTGTGATCAATCTCCCATTCTTTTCCAGCTCTTGATAACATGATTGCTCCAATGTTTTGGCCGATAGTAATTTACCTGGTGTACACTGAGATATCATATTAGATAAATAGAGAGTAACATTAATTAATTCAATCAAATTACTAGTGGATAATTTGCATCTAGAAACTGCTCTCTCTGCCTTCATCAATTGGGACTGCCACTCCATAAATAAAATTTCTTTATGGGATTCTAGGATTTTAGGCAAATTTGCTGCCTGTCCCTCATTAGTGTCCTGCCAATTAAGAAAATTTGTTAAGGTCTCATCAGCCTGCTCAAAGTCTTGTCTAGCATTGACTGATTTATCGATTATTGATGTTGTTATGTCACACAGGGGTTCAACTTGAGCAATTTTATGACATAATAATCTTATTTGTGTTACCAGTGCCTTATTAATCTGTAGTGCTTCTGCTCTGAAATCGGCAGGCTGCGGAAGACTCTTGAACTTCTCTATTTGACCCGATAATTGAGCAATTTTCTCATATTTTGTCTTTACCATTTGTTCATTCATTGTTTTCAATTTTGCTAATGCCTCCGATAGTTCTTTCTGGTTTTGAATCGCACTCGAATTGATCCTCTGTTTCTCTTCATGCAACTGCTTGTTCAATTGGTTATTTAACTGTTGCTGCGCGGACAATTTCTATTCTAATTGTTCTGCTCTCTGCTGTGCCTTCGATAGTTGTGCTTGTAACGAAGCAATTGCTTGGCCTTTTTCTTTTAACAAATTACTCACTTCCGATACCTTGTCCATGGTGGCTGTCGAATAGGCTCCAGCATATTGGGACAATTTTGTTAGGTCATCAGAAGGATCAAACTCCCCTTCCAAACTATGTTGGTTGTCACTGTTTGTTCAAGGAACAGGGAAGGTTGATCAATCCTTCTCCTTTTCCACTGTCGCTTTACTATGGCCCTGTGCTTTGGGCTGTAAAAGACATCCAATGGAGGTATATCCTCCACTTGCAAAATGATTTGATCCGAAGGATATTTGGGAATTATTTCTATGTCTATAGTAGGGGGTAGACCGCTCGTTCCTTTGCTTGGAACCTCTTTTGATGTTGTATCCTGTGTATCAGCCGCTTTGGATGTATCGGCTTCTATTGAGCTTTCTAGATTGTTTATGGTTGAATCGAATTGATGCCATTCCTGGAGCAACCTTGGGTCAATCTGGGTATCGACATTCACATCCTTGCTACTCTGCTCCTACTGCCTTTTCTGTTCCTCTTCACATATTCTCTCTTGTTCTTTCCTCTGTGCTTCCTCCTGTTCTTTCCTCTGCGCTTCCTCCTGTTCTTTCCTCTGCGCTTCCTCTTGTTCTTTCCTCTGGAGTTCCTCCTGCTCTCTTGTTTGGACTTCTCCAAAAATTTCTGATGTAGCAGGAGGTTCGTTGGTAAGTTGTTGTTCAGGCTCGCTTGACTGTGTCATCGGGGCAGTGGCTAACAAATCTAGAGGCAGAGTTTGCAACCTCTGCTCTCTAAGTTTGTTAAATTCGACTAACCCGTCGTCGTGATATCTCATTTTAGCTAGTGCTTGAATTTGAAATAATGACTCGACCCAAGAGAATAAGTCCTCAAACTCATCTTCTTGATGTTCAAATTTAGTGAGTTTTGCCTATTCTAGTGCATTATAGACGACTTTGTTTAGATCAAATCGTCTGTTAGGAAGAGTGGCGAGATTCAGTGTATTTATCTTTTCTTCTTCTTTCTCTACATGCTTGTAGTCATGTAGAGTGTAAACACCACACCTTAGAGGAAAAGGCGGCCAGACTTGCTTCTTTTTATTCCTCGGAGTCTTTGTAACTCCTTCGGATGTAAGCTGATATGCTATTTCTCGAGCCAATAGTTTGTCAGGTATATACAAGGGGATGACATGAGACCTGGCATGACTGCCAAAAACTCTTACATATGTAAATTTTTCTTCTCCAAACCAGGTTCCTATAGCTGTCAAGTCAATCTGTGCTTGTGAGGAAATCTTAGGAGTGGGTTTGTCAAAAATTGCATAGTAAATGGGTAACATAAATCCATTGCAAACTTGATATAGGTGGTGTTTATAGTGGGCTTTCCACAACTTCTGGTGATAGATATGAATGGGCATGGGGTCCTGTGGAGTCCATCTCCACCCCAGCACAGGAAATTCGGAGTTAAAATAGAGAGTATCTAAGATGTAGGCACTAAAGTAAAATGGAGGAATGAACCTTTCAGTAACGCGGGATTTGTTTCTGAACTCAAGAATAGATGTTGCTAACTTATCAGATAATATATTCCCCCAATCCATTATTTCGCTATTGCATGCTGCTTCCATTAAAGGTACCATCTCTATGGTGAAGTTTGAGGAATCATGCAACCCCCAAATCCTACACATCATCACTCCAGCATAACAATAAGGAGAACACAAGGAATCGACAAAGTACTTACCCGAGGACTCATGCTTGTGTTTCGCTGGGTTTTGTCTCCATTCCCGTATAGGTGCTGATTCAATCTCATTTTCATCTCTAAACTTCTCCAGGAATGCTTTGTTATACTTCTTCTCTGGTTCGGGCAAATGGTACATTTGTCTCAAATCATCGGGTTGAAATGAACCGAATACTCTCCCGTCGATAGTGCAAAATGTTCTGTTTGTAATTGGGATTTCCTCAACTTCCCATCTTACCACATCTGTGTATGGAAGAATTTGCTCTCGAGCCGCTATCCGGTGTAGGTAAGAATCGGCCAAATCCTTTAGGGTTGCCTCGGACTTCCGGGTCGAGTCTGCTGTAGCTTGTACTGATGTTTCCTGAGGCTCTTCGGCCTCAACCAAATTATAGATGCTCTGCCAAGTAGTATTACCGAGACCAAGACATGTGGTGTATGAGATTAATCCTTTTTTACTTGGTCCCGGATCAGCAATGTGTTGTCCTATTACTGCGGAAGCTGAAACTGTTCCAGATTTCTTAGACTTCTTCCCCATTTGGCCTAAATTTTCTGCTTCGGAGAAGCTCTGCATAGGAGATAAAATGAACGTAATGCGGAGAATAGGTGGCGCAAACCTAATATGAAAGAGTTATATCAATCATTGAATAATGGAGGATTAACATAAGGTGGCCGCGGATACAATCTCTGAAGAGATTTTGGCATTACTGCTCCATTGATTGGCCATTTAAACCTGTCAATCATTTAAATGCTCATCATATCATTTGTTGGCCAAATAATTCATTTAAGCATGGCTTTGATGTTTTGGCGGTTGGGTGTAAGTGAATCACTATCGGGAAGAGAAAGGCTTTTAATAATAATTAAACATAATATACCCAAGCCTTATCAATCCTTTTTGAAAGTCGCGCTTAGCTTTATCGCAATCGGGGATCGGAGGAATGCTTAAGTTGTTATATTGGTGTTATTACGGGATCCCCGATCGCCGATAGCGATATCGCCAATTCGCATCGGGAGTTTTTAGAAGAGGGCTTTTAGTTGCATGCATGTTACATTCCCCGATTGCCGATAGCGATATCGCATCAGAGCAAAGAGAGGGGCCTTTTGTTATGATTGCTTACCTTCCCGATATCTGATAGTTATTCGCGCTTGTCACATCGGGGAAAACCAATGGGTCTTTTGTTATGCATCCTTTGTTATTGTGATATGCGATCTTGCGATCGCTTTATCACAATAATAAAGAATTATTCATTTTTTATTATAAGACCGATTATATATTGTCTCAAAAGGTTTTCTAATGTTTTATTTCTTTCGGACCTTTTGAGGAATGATAAGTTGATACCAATTTAATATAAAAGGGACCCATTTCATATTATAGTTTTGAAAGTAAAATTTTATG
This sequence comes from Pinus tabuliformis, assembly GCA_031772625.1. Lineage (NCBI taxonomy): Eukaryota > Viridiplantae > Streptophyta > Pinopsida > Pinales > Pinaceae > Pinus > Pinus tabuliformis. Next base: position 91,711,111 of record CM062808.1, on the reverse strand, counting down.
AAATGGGGGGTTGTTGTACAACACAACACAACTTTATTAAAGATTTTTGTAATCTTATAATTACATGGTCGAACTAAGTTTTGTAATTCTATAATTCATGTTTTTTCATATTTATGTTTGATTGTTTATTTTTGAAGATGATACAAAATGGATCATTGTATAATCTATCTAATTTTATTTTGGAATTTTTTGGGTAAGAAAAAATGGTTCTATTGGTTTATAGGGCCCTTTTTAGGAGTAGGTCTGGCTTTGATGATTTGAGGTCTAGAAACTTTGAGAGTGTTTCCTATGCCATAAACAATTATTTTTAGGTCAAAATTGTGAAATGACATTTTCAACATCTCAACACCATTCTATGCATTGAGATCTCTCCGACAACATGAAAGTCACTTCAATCAAAATTCTTGTAAGGAAGTTACGCTTCTCACAAGTTGATATATCCTGTTGACCTCCATGATACTAACTAGATGTCAGATTAGTTTCCATTACTCACACATATGGAGCTAGTCATTTGCATACCTTCAAGAACATTCTAGAGGGTCAAAATCCCAAACCTTATTTGGGAGTTGAGGCATAAGAAAAACTTAACCCTAACCCTAGGTAGGGAAGATGCCACATTAAATATCGATCCATTAGGATAGGAAGGATTCCAATTTTATCATATTGACTAATGTTCAATAGAGAGTTAAGCATTTAAAGTGGGATATTAAAGTATAATCAATCAAGTAGAAGATTTTGCAGTAGCCATATAGGCCACAAGGTCCATGGAAACTCCACAATGAGTGCACTTTCTTTGTGTTTTCATTTTGTAATTAAGAAGAAAAGTGCAAGACATGAGCCTCACTTTCTAGATAGTTTTTTTTCTAGTGTTGGGTTTTCCTAGGGCATAACTTCTTGTTGTTATGTGGATGGTGTTTTACTTACTTAACTTTTTCCATTTCAGTTTTAACTCAATTCAATATGTTTTGCATTAAGCTAGTAATATTAATTTTGAATGTAAAAGAAAACACTACATAATAAGACACTTCATAATATTGTAAGATCTATTGTGACAAATCATTTCAATGGAATATACATGAAAATTAATAAATCAATGGAACAGGACAAGATTGGATTGTCATTAACTTCAATACCCTATAATTTGTTTTGATAGATGGTATCATTGTTTAAAAAATTTAAAGCGTGAATTTAGGTCATCTATATTGATTGAAGTGGTCTAAGGGAGTACAAATGTGATATTTCGACTTAGTTGAAGGTTCTAATGTCAAATTTAGAGGTTTTATGTTTCAACTCAATGGTAGAATGAGTAGATGAACAAATGAATTTAAACTAATTGTAATATGAGTGTATATAAGTAACACTATTGTAAGCCACAACAACACATTTGAGTTTTAATGACAAACAACTTATGATTCCATAATTATTTAACTCACCAAATGTTTGTTTGATTTAGATTTTGGAATTATATTGCCTATTAATTTTGGAAACATCCAATGTTTTGAGTGGACAATCCAACCATCTTCGGGGATTGTTGAAGCTTAATGTTAGAAAAGAGTGTATGGAGTTGAAAATATAAATGAGAGAGTGAATTATTGTTGATTGTATTTTTTCCAAGAGAGAGGGGAAGTCAAACCACGAAATTGTGTAAATATTAATTAATAATGAGTGGGAGAAGAGGTTAAATCATGAAAAAGTATATGAAATATTAATCATTAATTAATGAAAGACCGAAATTAATAAGTGAGCTGAATAAAAAAAAAAAAAGTATTAAAATAATAGTACAGGGGTTGTGAACAAAGTGACAAACCCCAAAAAAGAATTAGTTCATAAAGATAAACATAAAATTAGGAATTAGTTTTAGGGATAATTTAATTAGTAATCAAGGGTCAAGATCAAAATTATTAGAACAAATAGGAAGAAAGGGTCTAATAGAGGAGAGGGAAAGGATACATATAGAAATTTTAAAGATGAAAGAATATAAAGGCAAAAAGGAAGGAAAAGGATTAGATATCAGGGATCATGTGAGAAAATAATGAAAGAAGAATTGCAAATCGACGAGAGAGAGAGATGAAGATATGGTAAGGGGAATAAGAAAAGGGAGAAAACTCAAATAATTGGTTGAGAGGTGGAGCTTTTATGTAACAGAGCTAAAGAGAAATCAGAGAGGAACCCTAGTGATTCAAACATTGAATAAGGGGCTTCCAAGACTAGCTGAGTTTAAAGCCAGCTTCCCTACAAATATTATTGGGGTATTTTTCAATTTTGAGGGATTCTCAGATGATGTGGGAAGTGCAGAAGGGCATCGAGACAAGAATTTTTATTTGATTGAAGAAAATTAGGTGCTTGATGATCATTGATTTACAGCTGTGGTTATGAGTCATGTTAACTATATGTTACCTAAATGTTATTTTTTATTTTGTTTTCAACTCAAAAAAACAATACTCAAGCAACAAATGATACGTATTAACATTCACTAACTATAAAAAGTTATAATTAACTCAAATCTTACTCAACAAATAGTATTATTAAATAATATAAATATGAATTAATTAAAGAAAATTAAAAAAAAATCATTTAAATATTCCTGAGTAAACTCAAGAGGTGTGTTTATATACCAAAGACATTAATAATAAGAGCATGATTTAAAGGAAATGTGAAGAAAAATAAGGTTGAGGGATGTGATAACAAAATAATTTGGTCATTGAAACTTCATTCTTTTCTGCACATAATACTATACACAGTGAAGTTGTTGTCTCAATCAAACCAACCCGATAGTAAGGTTGTTGACTATGTATAACCAATCTTGTCATTGTGATCTTAGAAGAGTGGATGCACTAGATAAATATGACAAATTTAACTACTTTTTGTATATGATAATAAAATAAGCTATAATGTATAAAACATTGATTTAATACATACTTGCACATAATATTATACACAGTGAAGTTGTTGTCACAGTAAAACCAACCCGATAGTAAGGTTGTTGACTATGTATAACCAATCTTGTCATTGTGATGTTAGAAGAGTGGATGCACTAGATAAATATGACAAATTTAACTACTTTTGGTATATGATAATAAAATAAGTTATAATGTATAAAACATTGATTTAATTGCAGCAGACTCTTACTTGATTTGGCATTAAATGCAAAATCTATCTTTGCCATAATGGCTTCTTTAGAAAAAAACAATCATGAAAATATAGTAAAATTAACAATTATAAAAACATAGTAAAATTAACAATGGTGGAAATATAGGCAATGTCAAATGAAGTTATCATAGTTTTTCTTTGATAGCATGATATATTTCTCATACCTCCTTCATTGACATAATTTTCATGATTCCTCCTTCATTGGCATAATTGTCATGATAAAAGACAAAGCATTCACCACCTCTTCCTCCTTCATTGGCATAATTGTCATGATAAAAGACAAAGCATTCACCACCTTCCTTTAACAAAATCCAAGTAACTCATATTGGTTATTAAAGTCTATAAATATCCATGACAAAGGCTTTATTTGGTGTTTAAAAATTTTACTTTCTAAAATTTTTTACTTACTTTTGGAGGACACATTCTAAGAAATTTCAATTCAGCCCTAAATCAAGTAACCATTCATATATAAAAAGGAAGGATATGTAGGATTTCCAATCCACATGGCATAGTTTTCGTCATGACAGGAAATAACCCCTCCATGGTGGGCCCTCCACCACATTGATGGTACTAGATGCTTTGAGGGAATAAAATAACGTTCTGAACGAATATTTATTTGACTAGTTACATAGCTACTTAATAAGATATATAATGACTATTTAACTATATTGACTATTATTAAGAAAGTAAATTAAATTGAGCTCAATTTTTGAAATATGAATAAGTAGATGTTGAATCATTTAATTAATTTTAAGCATTTTATATATGAATTTAAAATTATATATTTTTTATATTTTTTTAATTAATAAAAGGGTTATAATTTTTATATTTTTTTTAATTAATAAAAGGGTTGATAGTATGAGGAAAGTTATTGTTGAAAATATTATTTTGCTAATGAGTTATTAAGGGTTTGATTTAATTTTTTTAGGTTGATATTATATCACATATGATTACATTTTTCATTCAAGGAGGACTTTAACTCAGAATCTTGGAGGACCAAAGTCTTCGCTCATATAGCCATCGCCAGTCAAGATGCCTCACCTGGGCTAGGATTTGGTTTAATTTTATTTGAAATGATATTTTAGTTTATATTGCTCAACATCTCGCAGACTATTTTCTTTGACACCTTACTTTTTTTTTCTTAAAACTTTGTCAATGATTATATTTGTTTTCTTATTTAGTGGAATGACATGGTTGAATTGTTTAAAGAGAATTAAACTATTTAAAAATTCTTCTAATTCTACAATGGCAACATCAAATTATTAAAGAGTTTTGTATTTCTATAATTCATCTCCTTTCATCATTGTGTTTGATTATTATTTTATAAATATGATAAAGAATATATTATTAATAATTTCTCCAATTTTATTTCAGTGCTTTTTAGGGTAGAAAAAAATGGATCTATTGGTTTGTAGGGCCCTTTTTATGAGTAGGTCCTACTTGGATGATTTGAGGTCTAGAACCTTTCTCAAGCCTTAAACTAATTGTTTTAAGGTCAAAACTGTGGGATGAAAGTTTCAACCTCTCATGACCATTTTACACATCGAGATCTTTTCAACAACATGAAATTCGCCTCAATCATAGTTCTTGTGAGGAAGTTATGCCTCCCATAAGTTGAACTATCTTATTGACCTTTATGATAATGAGTGGATGCCACATCAAATTTTGTTAATCACGCATGTGGAGTAAGCCACATGTAGAAGTTAAAAAACATTCTAGAGGGTTCAAATTTGTAACCTTAGTTGGGAGTTGAGGCATAAGAAAAACTTAACCCTAATCCTAGATAAGGACTAGGTCATGCTAAATATGGGGCCACTAGGATAGGAATGGGTTGTTGAAATTATGCTTATACTGAGAGGTGGAGTGAATCAATATAAGATCCTTTTTTTTTTAATTTTGAATGAGCATTCATCAATCACTCATTAATTTCAAAACATTAAATGTATGTAAATTCAAATCATATTACACAAAGATTAACATGGAAACCCTTGAAATAGAAAACCATAAAAAAAATATCTTTATAAATTTCTATAGGCACCAAACTACCGTTAAAAATCTTGTAGGAGCCAACCTATTGGAGATACCAATCTCCTTAGATGAGCACCAACTTAGCAAGATATTGTGTAGGCACCAACCTAATGGAGACACTAATATCCTTTACTGAGTACTAACTTAGCAATATTGTATAGGCACCAACCTAAGGTCTTCATACACAAAGTAATTTTGACTTCACCTACATGCTTCATACTTCATACATTTCACAACATCACCATACCCTTAACTTTCATGCTCCAACACCTTTCCTTCCTTCATAACTTTGGCATAACTTTAAACTCTAGTAAAATTTAGCCTTTATGCCCAAATGAACCTCATAGTATCATTCCCTAGAATATAATCCTAGAATAGTGCAATTCACAACATCATGACCCCAAAATATATCATTTCACAACATGTAAAACCTTATTACTTCATATCGCATCCTTAACACTAAGAAAACTTCTTAGAACCCTCTTGTTCACCCTTAAAGCCCAAGAATAATTATTATCTCCTCCTATGCACCTCATATATGTTTTGTGCACTTGTACTCAATCTTATTTCATTGACACACTTCAAATGTGCTCACCTATCCTTTATTGATAGTGTTTGCATGTTCACTTATGCGGCCAATTTGTTAAAATTGGTTGATGTCAAGCCCCAAAATTGTCGTGTTTAATTCACATTTTCACCCATGCTTACTCATGGTTTTCATTGGTATTACTATCATTTTACACAATTGTTGGGGCATGATCAGATGATTGTTCATTATTTAACCTATTTCCTTTATTTTGATAAGATTTGCATCAAAATGGTTATTAATGATGGTGCTTGTGTTGTTTTAGGTTTTCAAGAAGGCGTATGAAATCACGGTCAAAGATACACATGCATCAACAATTAATTGCACCAAGTTTTGTTCCTGCACCAACATTCCTACACTAGCATGCTTGCACCAATTTGGGGCTTTGATAGATTGACACACTTTCGAGGAAAATCGAAGATGGTTTTTGTTAAAAATGATGTTCTAACACCTCCACATCAGTCAAAATGCACCCAGGTCACACATGTGAGTTTCTAGAAGAAAATTGACAAATCAGCCCCAAAATTCACATAGTTTTCAAACTTCCAAATTTGACCTCGATTTTCATGCATATGAAAGCGAATATCGAAATTCCAAAACACGGTTTTTGTTCCTAATATAGGAAATTCATTAAGCCTCAAACTGTTTTCCAAAATTCATCATAATGTGGGAGATCCAAAGGGATATTTAAGGCATATTTGTAGAGAATTCATGTTAAACCCGTAATTGTAAAAATATCTAAACAATCATCTTGGAGCACTAAGACTCAATTAAGTTGAATTACAAAAATACAAGAGAGGTGTTTGTTTAAAACATGTCAAATTATTCTCCCTTCGAACAATTTTCCAAAATTCATCAAGGTTCAAGAGTTATGTGGGATTCTTTGAGGCCATTTTGTTAAAAATGCAGAATTTTCCAGAATTGAGAAATTGGGTTGTTAGAGCAAAAAATCGCCTTGCAACCTTTATAAAAAACCTAGCCATGGTATTTGAGAGGGTATGATGTTATTCTAGTTTCATATTTATGGATGGAACCTGAACACATGGCCTTAGATGTAAAAGACTAAGCATCATTAATAAAAAAGACTCATGACATGTTTTATTTCATTTATTTGTGCACTTTATGATTGATCTTGTCTCTGTAATTTAGATCTCTCACATAGGGGACAATCTGGTGGTTTGGTCCCACCAACCTAGCTAGTCACCATTTGTCATTCTTATTTACTTCACAAGCTACAAATCTAGTTATTGGAATTGTTATTTATGGCTTGTGCACTTTGGATCTAAAGGTTTTCAGAGAGACAATATATACTTTGTTCAACTGCAGACTCCTTCAAGCTTATATCTCTATAATCTGGAAATTTTTTGATTGTATGCCTAGATTAACATTTATAACAAGCATTGATGCAATTATACCTATTTTTATAAATAACTTTCAAAATTTTATTTATGTCCATGGCTTGGAGTGACTTGCATTATATCATGTAAGATCTAGAACATTTTTCCTAAGAATGATAGATCTACCTTGATCTGATCCATATGTGAAATGGAATTTATATGTTACATGCTTGTTATCATATGGAAACCTTATGTTAAGACTAACTTGGATTTGTCTTAGATCTACCCTGTGACTGATCATATATTTTTTGTGCATGAGTGAATAAATCCTTGTTGACAACATTGATTCCATCATCCTCTGATTCATTGAAATTTGTTTAACAAAATAGAATGTATGTATGGTGATGATTGGCTCATGTAACCTAAAGTTTTCCTAACTGTGATACTTTAACTCAACATATTGTCTCTTACTTATTTGATGTATATCTATTGCACAAGGACTACAGTCAAGGTATCGATTCAAGAAAAGGGTGTTGATCATTAAAACTATAATTTGAAATTTATTTTGAACCACTGCAAATATATTATTGAGAATCCTCTTCTTAATATATATATTTATACATTATTTGTGTGTTCTCTATATCATTTCTAGAATTTATCTTTAAATAAGATAGTAAGCTTGTTGGTCTTCAAATATAATTAAATTTTGTATGCAAGCTCGAGTGAATAATTAGCATTAGATTTCAGTGGAGAGCCTTTCGATTAATATGTTTGAAGTTTGTCTCTGCATTTGGTGCATCTGAATTCAAGAGGTGTGCCATAACCAGTTTTGAAACTTATTCTTCAGTATTTTGGATTTACACAGGGAGTTTTTGATAGCATTGTGCATAACATTCTAATAGGCTTGGTTGCTTGAGTTGTACATGGAGTGAGATTGTATTTGTCTTGCACTTTGAATGGATTATCGAGGAACTTAATTTTCTTGCACTTTAGTTAATTTGAGACAGCCTTACATTTTGAATTTCTCGGCTTAATTGATAGTCAATGTTTGGGTTTCCAAATTGATCAGTAGTTAGGGTTTTCTATAAATTGACTTGTTTCTTAATTAGGGTTTGATTTTTGATTGTCACTAGTTAGGGTTTTTCCTTCCAATTGCCAAAAGTTAGAGTTTAGTTTTAGTTTTTAATGATGAAGGTTTGATTTCAACTATTGAAGAGAGCTGCGGGATTAGTGTTCATAGTTTCTAAAGATTTATTTTGAGTGCAGGAATCGAATTGATCATTGTTTGTAGGAATTTACAAAGAGGTTGGTGAGAAAGTTAGCATAGAAATTTGATCTGCAGATCACTAGGGGCTCTCTCTATCATTTCTAGTGTTGCGCCTCAAATTTCACAGACCCCAGATCAACATTAAATGTTGGTCCATTAATACACCATATATTGCACCCAACATTTTGGCATTTTTTCCATGGAGGCGCTTAGGGAATTGACCTTGGTGAACTGTTGTAATTCGGTTTTCTCTTTACCTAGCTTATCTTGCAAGTTTTTGATTTTGTTTCTTTCTTTCATATCTTGCTTATCTTTTTAAGGTTTTTCATTGATTAGGTGTTGTAAGCCCCCCCCCACACCCCACCCACCCCCCCCCCCCTTGCCCCCCTTATCTATTCATCCATGTGATGATAGAATATACCAGTTGGCTTGTTGAGAACAAGAAAATGGTATTTTGAGGAATATTTCAATGAGGAGTTTTGATGCTGCTACAAAGATATACAAATCATCCAATGAAGAAATCATAAGTGAAAAACTTAGTATTTTTCTTGAACATAAAGATAATATTATTAAATCTTTGATTTCAACATTGGATGATTTGCAGGAAGAACAAAATAAGGATGAAGAACCTTTGTTTATCTACTATGCCAAATGTAGGAAGAAACACTTCCTTAGAATGTGTCCACTTAGTAGCATGAAAGTTTGCAGAATTTTTTAAGAGGCTCATGCAAGAGAAAATTTCCCATCACTGCTAGGATTACTAAAGGTACTCAAGAAATAAAGTAAGAAATTTAATCAACCTCCAGGTATAACTCAAAACACATCACTATTTATTATTTGGACTAATGCTTATTATCATGAGCAAGTTCCTCAACATATTTATAATCCCGTAGTTCCGTGGAAAAATTTTAATCCTCCTCCAACTAAACATCCTACCTTTTGGCTGCAGTGGCCCTCTCCCTAGACCTCATCCTCAAGCCAAATATCCCCATGACCTAAAGAATGGCTTGGAGCCTTCTCTCTAGGGAAGTATCCTGTGCAAATTCAATTACATGAGCATCAACAACAGTCATACTTTCCACTCAATGCACCATCAAGCTATCATCCTTCATGGTCCCAAGTACCTATGCAAACTTACCTTAATACATATCCTAGCCCTTATCCCACTCCATACCTTATCCCTCATCCAAGTCTTATTCCACATCTTAATCTAAATCCTAGAAATAACCCTAATCCATACCCTAAACCTAATTCAAACCCTAGACCTAACCCTAGTCCAAACCCTAACCCTAACCCAAATCTAAATCCAAAGCCTAGTCTAAAACTTAACCAAAACCATAGCCCAAGCCCTATCCCAAACCATAGCCCAAACCCTAATCCAAACTAGAAGGTTGCACAAAAATTTAAAACACCCATTCTTCTTGTTGATTCCCCTACTGAACGAAATGATATATCTTTGAAGTTGGGGGAAGGGGTGAATTTGGAAACCTCTCTTATCACTATAGGAACATTCACCCTGGGAAGATCTAATTCAAATACCATTAGAAGATAAATATTTGATTAGAACATGTTCTGAAATTATTGTTGAAGCTCATCAAGAGAAAAACCCTAGACTTTTTCTTAACCATTCTTGTCATTGAAAAGAAGATATTTGAGCATGAACTTGAGGGATTTTTATTTTTTCTTTCAATAGACCCCTTATGACTCTAAGAGAGTGATTATCAAGTTGTGGAAGACTTGCATGAGTAGGATAATCGTGAAAATGCGGATCCCATTGAATCCTGGTTTCGAACAATCGTCAACACACCTCATTCCCTCATCATTCGACAACTCTTGGTACTATATCAATAAAAGCAGTTTTTTCATACTCTGGTATGTGTTAAAGCTTACTTTTTGAACCTGAGTGCAAGTATATTTAGAATTTTGTTACACACATGGCTACATTGTAAGCACTTTGACACTTGAAGGAGAGATTCCTCTCTCTAAATTAGGGTAGGGTAGTATAAGAGTAATGAATAAAAATTTCATCTTAAATAAAATTGTTGCAGTAACACTCTCTTGAAACTGTAATTTCTAAGGCACAGCTATTGAAATTTCTGTCATTATGACCTATTGTCGTAAGACTTGTTAGAAGAAATTCACTCTTAATGCCTCATATTCTATAAAGTGGCTTTGATTGTTGGTCGATATTATTCATTGGGCTAATTAGGGGGATTGTTATTTTTATGTTTAACACTTTCCATTCATAATCTTAAAAACCTTATTTTGGCCTATTCATTTGAACAGACTATCATCCAAGAAACATTTTCAAGTTTCTCTTCGAAGGTATTGATGAAAATATTCCTATGGTGGACCAATCCTATAAAACCCTAATGAGCTCTAATGAGAACCATAACATGATTAACTCGAGGAATATTTTGGTCATTATCTGAGATGCCTTCTTTAAAATGAGTCTTTAGGGTAGAAGGACCAACCAGTAAAGATTAGTCATTAAAAAATTTTCATGCCATCCCATTCTCTTAAGGAGCAGATTTTCCTCCCCACCTATTAAGTAACCTATCTAAGGTTAATCATAATCAAAGTTTTTTAACATAAATGGATTAATTGAGGCATAGGAGATCTCGTTACAAGCCGACCTACTATGATCATGGGTCCTAACTAGAATGGTGTTACTGCTACTGGTCACCAAGCCAGGGTAATGGATTTCAGTTGAAAATATAGTAGACAAGAGGTCTCATCATGAGCCATCTTGTTAATTCTTATTAGCTCTTGGGAATGGCACTATTGTTTATTGATTATCAACCCAGGACAATGAACTTTAGTTAATTCCTAGACCAAAATAAATTATTTTAAATGACTTTGAATCTATATCTAATAAATGGGATGCAAAAATTTTGTGGGGTTAAAAGGCATCCTTGTTGACGCTATAGACACCTATTGGAAGTAGGGCCATGCTTGTGGTATTAAAGTTAATTTTACATTATGATTTACTTGGTTGTTTTTGTCTTTCTCTTAACTCATTATCATATCTCTAATAATGGCTTTAAGATCCTTCTTGTGTTATGCTTTGGAGTCATATATTTTTGAATAATTTGGCTTTTATGGATGTGGGACCCTTAATGCAGGTGATTCACTTAGCCTGAATAAGAGGAGCTCTAGCTATATGATTGGATAACATTAAAATGGTCATTCTGGGAAGGTATCATTTTGTTATCCTTATTTTTTCCATATTTCCATCCCTCTTTAACACTATGACTTTCAAATTATGTCATTTTTATTTGTAATGAGAATATTGAGGTGAAAAACCTTTGAATAAGGTTACTCTTGAGATGATTATGGAAATTTCGATAATTGGCTATTTCATACTGACACTATCCATGTAGTCACAACATTATTAACATTCTTATGGCAATCCTGCCATTAGTTAGGAAATAATGAAGATTACTATTGACATCACTAAATCTATGGTCGCGGGTCTTTCTTATCTTACTAATACATAGGGAGTCAACATCATATGGAGCTTACCTACACGCTCTTACTCAATTAGCCCTATAGTTTAACTCAATGCAGTATTACTCTAATAAAGAACCCCTAGCTCTATAGTCTTAATGAACTTTGGTCCCTATTAGAGGTTTTTCTTGCATGAGGACATGCAAGATGATCGACATGGGGGGATGTTAGGCCCCAAAATCATCATGTTCAATTCACATTTTCACCCTATGCTTAGTCATGGTTTTCATTGTTATTACTATCATTTTACACAATTGTTGGGGCATGATCAGGTAATTGTTCATTATTTAATCTATTTCCTTTACTTCAATAAGATATGCATCAAAATGGTTCTTAATGATAGTGCTTGTGTTATATTAGTTTTTCAAGAAGATGTATTAAATCACAGTCAAATATACACATGCATCAACAATTAATTTCACCAAGTGTTGTTCCTGCATCAACATTCCTACATTAGCATGCCTGCAACAATTTGGGGCTTTGATAAATTGGCACACTTTCGAAGAAAAATGAATATAGTTTTTGTTCAAAATGATGTTTTAATGCCTCCACATTAATTAAAATTCACCTAGGTTGCACATGTGAGTTTCTAGAAGCAAATTGACAAATCAGCCCCAAAATTTGCACAGTTTTCATACTGCGAACTTTGACCTCGAATTTTGTGCATATGAAAGTGAATCTCGAAATTCCAAAACACAAGTTTTGTTCCCAGTATAGGAAATTGATTAAGCTTAAAAAAAATTTCAAAATTCATCACAGTTTGGGAGATACAAAGGGATATTTAAGGAAACTTTGTAAACAATTCATGTTAAACCCAGAATTGTAAAAATATCTAAATAGTCAACTTGAGGCACGATTTCTGAGGCAATTAAATTGAATCAGAAAAATCCAAGAGAGATATTTGTTGAAAAGATGGTAAATTAGGCTCCCTCAGAACAATTTTCCAAAATTCATCAGGGTTTGAGAGTTATGTGGGATTCTTTTAGTCCAATTTGTTAAAGATGCATATTTTTCTAGAATTGAGAAATTGGGTTGTTAGAGCCAAAATTCGCCTTGTAACCTTCCTAAAAATCCTAGACATAGTATTTGAGAGGGGAGGATGTTATTCTAGTTTCATATTGATGGTTTTGACCCTGAGCACATGGCCTTGGATGTAAAATATTGAGCATCATCAATAAAAAATACTCGTTATAGGTTTTATTTAATTTAAGTGTGCACTTTATGATTGATCTTGTCTCTGTGATTTAGATCTCTCATAGAGGGGAAAAGATGGTTGGTTTAGGCCCACCAACCTATCTAGTCACCCTTTGTCTTTCTTATTTACTTCATAAGTTACAAATCTAGTTATTGGCATTGTTACTTATGGCTTATGCACTATGGATCTAAAGGTTTTCAGAGAGACAATAAATAATTTTTTCAAATGCAGATTCCTTCAAGCTTATATCTTTAGAATATAGAAATGTTTTGATTGTGTGCCTAGATTAACATTTATAACAAGCATTGATGCAATTATAATTTTTTTATAATTAACTTTCAGGATTTGATTTTTTTCCATGACTTAGAGTGACTTGCATTAGATCACATAAGATCTTAAACATTTTTCCTAAGAATCATAGATCTACCTTGATTTGATTCATATGTGAAATGGAATTTAAATTCTACAGCCTTGTTATCATAAGGAAACCTAATGTTAAGACTGACTTAGATTTGTCTCAGATCTACCCTGTGGCTGATAATATATTTTTTGTGCATGAGTGAACAGAGCCTTGTTGACAACATAGATTCCATCATCCTCTAATTCATTGAAATTTGTTTAACAAAACAGACTGTATGTATGGTGTTGATTGGCTCATGAAACCCATTTTTTTCCTAATTGTGATACTTTAACTCAACATGTCTCTAATTTATTTGATGTATATCTATTGCAAAAGGACTACAGTCAAGCTATTGATTCAAAACAAGGGTGTTGATCATTAAAATTGTAATTTGAAATTTATTTTGAACCACAATAAATATATCATTGAGAATCCTCTTCTTGACAGATATATAGATATATATATATATATAGATAGATATTTATATTTATATTTATACATTCTTTGTGTGTTCTCCATATCATTTCTAGAATTGGTATTTAAATCAGATAGTAAGCTTGTTTCTTTATAGATATTCTAAAGTTGTATGCAAGTTGGAGTGAATAATTAGCATTGGATTTGAGTGGAGAGCCTTTTGATTGATATGTTTGAATTTTTCCTCTGCAGTTAGTGCATCCGAATTGAAGAGGTGTGCCATAACCAAATTTGAAACTTATTCTTCATTATTTTTTATTTACATAGGGAGTTTTCAACATTATTATGCATAACATTCTAATAGGCTTGGTTTTTTGAGTTCTACATGGAGTGAGAGTGCATTTATTTTGCACTTTGAGTGGATTATCTAGGAACTTAATTGTATCGCACTTCAGTTAATTTGAGACAATCTTACCATTTTAATTTCTCAACTTAACTAATGGTCAATGTTTGGGTTTACAAATTGATTAGTAGTTAGGTTTTGCTATATAAATTGCCTTGTTTCTTAATTAGGATTTGATTGTTGATTGTCAATAGTTAGGGATTTGTCTTCCAATCACCAATAGTTAGAGTTTACTTTTAGTTGTTAATGATGAAGGTTTTATTTCAACTGTTGATGAGAGTTGTAGGATTAGTTTTCATGGTTTCTAATGATTGGTTTTGAGTGCAAGAATCGAATTGATAATTGTTTGCAGTAATTTACAAGGTTGGTAAGCAAGTTCGCATAGGAATTTGATCTGGAGGTTGCTAGGGCTCTCTCTAGAATTTCTAGTGCAGCGCCTCGAAGTCCATGGACCTCGGATTGACATTAAATGTTGTTCCATTAATACACCATATATTGCACCCAACAATTTAGTTGACTTATACTTTATGGTTAGGAAAACCTGACTGAATATTTCATATCTCCCCATTCTTATTGAGTTAAAGGGAGTGACATATATCATTGGAAAGGTATCAAAAGAATATGTTCAATCATAAATCCTATAATCCAAACTAAAGTAAGTATTTAGAGTAAAAATTCCTTCAAAGATAGGGTTTCAAAACTAGGCAGCGATATTCCAAAAGAAATATTTCGAACAATATCCATTTTGCAATATTTATATTGGAAATCTATAGTTTCCACCTATCTTTGACATCAATGAGAAAAATGTTTTTGATAATGTCCCCCTTTCTCATTTATGGAAACCCTTATTCAAGCCTATAAAAACAGTGAACTACTCCCTCTATCTACAACTTTGCTTGTATCCATAATTATTCCTTTCTCTTCAACTTCTCCCCCTTTGACATAAATGGAAAAGGGTTGCTCCCCCCAAGATTGTGCTTCCCTTTATTGATAAGATGAGAGGGATATCTCTCCTAGATTTTATATTATATATTCAAATCTTTCTCTCGAAAGGGTTTTGGTAAAATATTTGCAACTTTTTCCTCAATGGAAATGTATTCCATCTTGACACTTGTTTAGCTACTTTTTCTCTTACGAAGTGGTACTTGATGGGAACATGCCTCATCATGATTGCATAATAAGATTCTTTCAAATGTTGATTACACTTGTATTGTTGTAGATTATTGAGATTGGACAATCATATTCTACCTTGATATCATTTAGTGTCTGCTTCATCTAGTGACCTAAGAGGATTACCACAATTGATCTAAATTTATCGACTCAAATGTTGATAAAGGTATCCATGTCAATGATGTCATCAAGATATTTCAAACACACTTTGAACGAGATCAAATGGACTTCATATGCAAATTGTATTTTGAAAAAATAATATCCCACAAAATATGGTAACAAAAATATTTGAACCCTTGACCTCATCAAGATAAGGCCTTCTCTTCACCACTATACCATCATATCTAAAACACACCTCCCATTACCATTTATTTGTGATGTTAAAATTGTGGTTGTGTAATGCTAGCATGGAGGTTGTGGCTGGTTGAGAAATTATTGTTGGAATTATGTCTAATGTGTTGTCCTTGATGGCAACCTACTTGATAAAGATGTCAACATGATGATTATGCAAATGCTACAGGTGATATGGACAAAGGAATATTAGTTCAGAGATAGAAAGATGATAAAGGTGAAGTTTAGGAAAGTATATGTGGGTCCTGTGAAGAAAATTCACATACATACGTGGGTATGGTAAAGAAAAGTCGTGTACAGTTTCCACACCATGGTATTGTTAATACCAGGGGTCTTTACCATGGTATTGGCCCATAGTAATGAGCACGAAAATGAATATTTGATCCCGTCAAATAATACCATTGACATTACTAAGGGATTGGCCTAAGGTATTGGCTAAGGCCTAAGCTATGTAAGGAGAAGGAGATCAAAGTGCTAAGTGTGCAAGTTATGGGTTATTGATGAATGGTTTGATCTGAAACAAATGTGCACCAAAGAGCAAGAAGGAGGTTCAAATGTAATAGGTATGAAAGCATTGTAGTGACTAATAAGCACACTTGCTTGATCCTTTGTGATTATGACTAACAATGATAAATATGTGATGGAAATGATACTCTGACATGAACATGTGACAGTAAGGGTTGCAAAATATGCTTTGTGGTTGCAGCAAAGGTATGATTTAATAATTGCATATATGTACACAAGTTTTCTTTAGAGAGGTTGAGTACATATGCAGATCTACTTCAGTGGGGGTCGCATATAAATTCTGCAAAAAATTTAGAATTTGTAAGCAGGTGTCAAGTATTAAAAACACGTACATAGCTAGTGTTATTTATAAGAGTCGCATACAACTTCTAGGGTTTTGAAGCATGAATTGTTAACGATGGTTGATTAGTTCAGTTATGTTTGCTACTATTTATTAATGATGTATCTCTCATAGTGATTTGTGTTTGACAGTACTAGTTCGATTGAACTAATTATGGAATGAAATTTTAACTAAGCGATAATACTGCTATATAATGATCTGTATCTGGATATACGATCTGTGATGGGTTTAATATGTGATACAATGGTTGTTTCAGTGTGACAGTGATTCTGATTTTCATTCAGGTATCAGTATCCTTGAGACCTATACACGGGTGTTATTCAAGAGAAGCATGTACATATGCAGGTATGATTAAGAACAGTAGCGTATACAATATAATGTATGCTTGATCAAAGTTTGCAGTGGAAGTAGTTGGTTTTTGTGATGGGTAACAATGTTTTGCTTGGTATATTGATGAATGGCTATCCATTGGCATGATTTGTTCTGATCTAGTTTGATCTAGTTCAATGGTTACATCATTTTATTTGATGATTCAATTGGTTCAGTATTTGAGTAATTTATTTCAGAAAGTGGATCTAGTTTGAAACATTTTGAAAAATTATCCATAAAGAGATGAGGAAAACAATCTTCAGAAAGGGGGTTGTATCTCCCTTCTTGTAGGAGCTAGAAAATAAGAGAAGGTTATAGCCTTCTGTAGGTAGGAGCCTTCCTACTGGTTAAAGTCTACACCAATACAATATTGTAAGAATATTTTTTTTTTTAAAGAAGACAAAGACAACAACAGCGGTGATTTTCTCCCACATTGGGTTTCCACCTAAAATCCTAGTGTTCATGTGTGTTGATATGTTTCTTATGTGTTGATGATATATCTACTCTCTATTGCTCATAGTTTCTTCTTAATACATGTTTAATGAAGTACGGATGCACCAGTTAAAGGTTAACAAATGATGAACTATATGTAAAGCTAGTTGACTGGATATACACAGTTTTCTTTCATCATAATAACGTACATATGCGAGTTCACTGAATAAAAGTCGCATATAGAATTTGGAATAATAAAAGTAAATTTGAAGTAAGTTTTAAATACTAATTCACCCCCACCCCCTTAGTATTTTTCCTAACAATTATGTGTAAACATAAAATAAATTAAATGTGAATTTTACTTGGCTATTCTAAATGGAGGGACACATAGATCAAAGTTTCTAAGGGGGTTTTTTGTTGTATTATTATTTTTTTATTGTGGCATGCTTATTGATTGTTAGTGACTTTCCTATTGGATAGACCCATACCAACAACATTTAACCTATTTAAAGTTTCCCTAACCAACCACCTATCTACTATGACATGCACCAAAGGTTAATGAGTGGGAAACATGGGTGGAGGATGTTTCCATCCTTGTTCATCCTCATGGATTAAAAAAAGGGGAATGGAAGCCCGAGAAGATAGAGTGGAGAAGTGGAACATCTCAAAAAGGATGGATTTGGTTCATCCTCCTAGTGGGTGATAGCAAACAAACAAAGGGAGTCGGTGCTTCCTGTGAGTGGTGGCTCACAAAAAAATTGATGTAATAGAGTAGGTTATCTTGGTATTACATCAATAACAACACCAATATTTGGTGGTTTTTTCTTGAAAGGGTTTCCACGTAAAACCTTTGTGCCTCATGTGTATGTTGCTCATGGTGTACACTTGTATGTTGATTTTACATTGCTGCCACATATATGTTGTTGTTGGATAGTTTCCAAGTTTGAATGAAAATTAAATTGGCATAAAAGAATTACAAATTACCCTTAATATTTATTCACCCCTTCCCCCTAATATTAACATTGTTCCCAACAAGGGTATTCTCTTTAAATTTTCAAAAGGTTGGGTTTGTTTTCAATTGATCACTATTTAGGGTTGTTTTCAAAAATTGTAGGATTAGTGTTTATGTTTTCTAAAGTTTCCCTTGAGTGCAGGATTTGAATTAATTGTTGCTTTCACGGTGTTGTAAATAGATTGATGAAAAAGTTAGAATAGAATTTGGTTTACAGGTTGCTAGGGGCTCTCTCTAGCATTTCCAGTGTTGTGCCTTGAAGTCTACGAACTCCCATATTTATAATTAAATGTTAGGTTGTTTATTAAGGGATAGGGAAAATGAGAGTATGGTGGTCCTCTCCATCCCTGTTGCTAAGGAGGAGATGTTAGACAATATTTTGTCACCACTCCTACACTTCCCCGTGACATACCCCGAAGTCCCTGAAACATGACCATCATGCAGTGTACTCATCTAGATATGCAACTCAAATCCTCCCTAAAACAATGATGGAAAATTCCTTGAGCTGCCATTGAAGGAAATGGCTCTAAAACCCTAATTTTGGCATCATCACCCCCCTGACACTGAAAACCGTGATGGTTGCTAGTTGCACTATACTAGCCTTGCGATGCCAGTGCACCTTTTTTCTTGGATACTAGCGATGATCCCTAAAAGGAAATTTTCCCAAAGAGGACAAGAAGCTTCGTGATCTAGAGGCTTCTAGAACAACGAGCTGGAGGTTGTTCGGCGTGGATGAGGTCGAGTTCTCTCAACTTGGCCTTTTGGTCTTATCCCTATGAGCTACCTCCTTGATATGAGGGCCTTATCCTATCTTTGGAGAGATCCTAACTCCCTTTTCCTACCTATATATTCATCCTCTCCCATTCCCAAATGGTTGGTCTTTGGATATTTGCACCCTTATGCTGAGATTGTGCCTACATGCTACTCATTTGGCTTAGAGAAGGAGTGCTTGGAGAGCTTGAGCTTGGACTTGGACATTCACTCAAGGAGAGCTTATTGACATCAAGGCTTGGTTGTATGCTTCCTCATTTATTCTATTAATATATACAACTGCTGGTTCATTTTCCATAAATGTGTATGTTAATGCATCATTTATCTTAACTCTCCTTGATCTGTTAAGTAGGTTACTTTCGATTATGCTATTTGTACTTGTATGCTTTGTTGTGTCTTGATATCTTGTGTAGGCATTCAAATGCTATGAGCAGTAGGACCGATCCTATGGCCAAGAAATTCGAGGTCTTCAACAAAGGAAGATATTATAACATCAGAACGAGGTAGGCCATATTCATCTTCTTCTATTTCGATTGTGACTTAGGAAGGTCTCTAGTAGATTGCCACGTAGGTTGTAATTCCACCTCATTGGTCTAGAGGGATCATCTATGTCCATAGAGAGGATTGCTTAGACAAAAAAATGATGACTCTGCTGGGGAAGTTATAACCCTTTCCATCTAATCCTTCACCCTGATTCCATGATGAGTTTGACCAACCATCATTTTTTTTACTTGTTTGCTTCTCTGTAGCTATTTTCACTTATTAGTTATTGATTAAGGGCACTCAATCTATTCTAGTCTTGAAGATTTTTTATTTTCCCTCATTTTTCTCACCCATCGTGGGTCTAGTCTTAACAGTCACGATGTCATCACTAATTTTTTAATTACAGTCGCACTGATTACCCTTTCATTCCCTTCTTCCTGTAACAAGCACAATGATCCCAGAGGATAAGAAACATTAGGGGTTTTCTTCTTGTTTTCAGTCTTTTTTCCCTCTGTCAATGATTTTCCAGTGTATCTAGAGTGTATTTGTCTTGGTTGTTATGCTTGTATGACTGAAATTGTCTCTTGATTGTGCTAATGTGTGTTTGAAGTTTCATTTCTTTCTACAGTTTCTAGGGCTTCTAGGTCACCCTCCACTCATTATTTGGTCTACTTTTCTGAGATTGATTGCTCCCATTCAATAGTGTTCTTACAATTAGGGCATATTTTCCAAGTTGCTTTTGGTTCATTAATGTGAAGTTGTTTTCATTAGTGTCGAGTCATGTTGATGCTTTGAAGATTGCTTTATTTCTATTATCAAGCATAGATTACAAATTGTTTTCTTTGTTTGAACCGAAAGGAAGTACTTGTCTTCATTTTTATGTTTCAAAAAGAAAAAGTGAAAGATCTTGTCATTTAAGTATTTTTTAGATATTTCTTGCTTTCGAAATCATAAATTGAAATAGATTTTCATTTTCATTAAGTTGATTGCATTTTTCTTTGCTCGTTGCACTAGTTTTCATTGATTGAATCAAAAGTGAAAGAAAATAATTATTGCATCTTAGTAAAAGGAATGTGATTTTAATTTTTCTAGGATTGCATCTTGACATTGCATTTGTTAATGAAATGAAAGATTAGAGTTCATTTTTACATTTAGCATTGGAAAGAATTGTGTTGATGAATTATTTGGTTGTTCCTATTCCTTTGTTAGTTTAGCATTCATCGAATAAAAAGATTCCATTTTCATAATATAGTTGCATTATAGGAACATGTGACATCGTTGAGCCATCAAATTGAAACTTAATCCAAGATAAACTTAAAATATACCTCAATTAACCTAAGAAGCATTTTTCACTTAACTCAAATATCTAGAGGTCTAGGATAGAGATGTGTTCCGACATATTTAAACATAGCAGTTGTCGTTAACTACCTGTAGTGTATCCTGAGGGTGAAATATCGTCCCGGTATGGAAGTATATAGAAGGTTCTCTAGTACTTTTGGGTATATCATAGGAGCTTCATTATGATAAGCATATAGGGACGCTCTCATCGAACGGTTCTGTATTAGACAATGCTAACATAGACATGCGCTCCCCGTACCATCGCGCATATAGTGAAAGACCCCATTAGGTTGCTATCCTTTAGCCACAGGTAACCGAGTCAGTCGCATTGTAGACGTGATACACCAAACATAACATTCGGGGAGATTGTTCATCATACATTAAGTCCTTGGTTTCGGCTAAGGTGTATATTGCGGTTCACAGATACTTTGTAAACCCTCTTGCCTAGCTTACCCCTTTTTTATTTATTTTTGTTAAATTTCTAAAATCAATTAATTGACCACGGAACAACATCCTTCCTGTGGAAATACTCCTTAGTAGATCTTAGGTTGATAGGAATGGCAACATTTCCTGAGTCTACCAGTCAAGGAAACCCCTCTGATGGAAATCCTAGTTCTTTTCCTTCTTTTGGAAATATTGGTGCTTTGTATATGGCAACGTTGTCCCTTCCTAGATTGACCATTGGTCTACTAGTTTGGTTATTTTCGACCTTGGTGATTCCAAGTGTCGAAATTACTTTTCGACCAAGCTCTCCTCCACCTGAACAACATCAACCTCATGTTGATCCTAAATTTGACCCCTCACCTTCTTTGCCTATTTCTTCACCTCGTTCTTTCTCTTCGCCTGGTGAATGTCTGGATTCTAGTAACTAGGAAGCTAAGAATTAGAAGAAGAGGATGAAGAATAAGAAGCAAAATAAGCAAGGGGGAAACCAAACAACTGTTGTTACAGATGCAACTAATGAATAAAAATATTCCAATCAGCCTTGGAAAGTAAAATTCCTTTGCATGTTATTTAAGGGTGACCACCTTCTTTGGAATTGTCTTGGTATTCCCAAGGTCTTAAAAGTGTGGTCCACAGGTTCACATCAACCTTTGTCATCAACCTCTAGAGTTCATGTTGGTGATGAACCCTTAACTAGTAACCGTAAAGCTCATGGGAAAAATGGAAAAGTCAAATTTCCCTGTAAGTTATGTGAAGCTAATCATCTCATTCACCTTTGTTCTCTTTTGTATGAGGCTTCCAAAGAGTTGGAAAACCTTAGAGCTTCCCAACCTTGTCTTCTAGTTGGTTATCAAAATATTTCCCCTGATCCATCACTAGTTGATCTAGTGATTGATCAAAATTCATCTTTGGTCAACCCTACTCTCTCTAAAAGTGAGTCTCATGAGTCAATTCTCAACCAAACATTCGTTGATAAAACGGTAGCCTTAACTCCACCTTTGGGTAACCATACCTTTCAGGTAGAGAGTGAACCCCATACTGCTTAGGTTCTTTTGGTTTCCTAAGTTTCGAATGAACTAGAGGGAAATCATCATGTTCCCAAGGTGCATGAGATAAGTTCTCCTGTTCCCATAGAGAAAGAGGGTAGTAGGACACCCCTTTCGAGTAGTTTAGTTACTTCTTTTGATTGGAGTCAACTGCCAAGATATCGTCTTCTGTCTTATGTTCCTTTCAATATTATAGTATAGGCTTACCATATGGTTGTACCTAGCACAGTCATAGAAAAGGGTGCATATGTTAGCATCATGTCCTCAACTGCTTGGCAAGCTTTACGTTCTCCTCATATTGTCCCCGTCACCTAGAATCTGTTAGCTTTTAACAGAGGAACCAGTCAACCATTAGGGATTCTTCCTAAGTTTCCTATTAATTTTGGAGGAAAGATTGTCTATATAGATGTGATGGTTGTCCAAGGCCCGTTAGATTTTAATCTACTCCTGGGTCGTGACTATGTTTATGTCATGGGAGCTCTTGTATCTTCTCTCTTTCGAGTAATGTGTTTCCCGCATGAAGGAAACATTGTGATCATTGATTAAATTACTTTCATTGGTCCTAAATCAACTCTGAATCAACCATCATCCCTAAGAGGTTCTTATGTGCAAGCGGTGCCACCCTCGCCATAGGTTAATTATGTAGCCACTTGTTCCATGCCCACGTCTACTGATGATCTGGTAGGAGATGTAGTACATCATGTACTGGGGGCATTGGAGCCTGATTTTTCATTTAGATCCCTGGACATGTATCCCTTCCAGAGTGTTATTCTCCCATCTAATGAGAACCTCTTGGAATCCATGGCCTCTTTTGGTCTGTGATCAATGGGATGGAGAAAATTTCTTCTACTTGCATCAAGCTCGTTAAAAAATGAAACAAGGTGTCATGAGGATGGTTCCTTTACTATGTCAACCTCGTTAAAAAATGAAATAGGTGCCATGAGCATAGTTCCTTTACTTGTGTCAAGCTCGTTAAAAAATGAAACAAATCTCCTTCCAATTTGAGTCTTTGATTAGATCTCATAAAATCCTGGTCGAGTCTTTCACTTGATCTCATAAGTGAACCTTCATTCGATCTACCTATTAGTAACCAGTAGTCTACTTAGGTGAATGAAATGAAGCTTAGGGGGCATGTACCTCGAATTGATTCATTATGTTGGGGGCATACAAACTCATCTCAAGAATAGTTGATCTTTTTTTCAAGCTTTTGTAAAAATGAAACCAAATCCAAGCATATTTTGTTTCCTTTTCAAGCTTGTGTAAAAATGAAACCAAATCCAAGCATAGTTTTTTCCCATGTTTCAAGCTTGTAAAAAAATGAAACCATATTCAAGTATACTCAAGCATAGTTTCTCATGTTTCAAGCTTGTGTAAAAATGAAACCATTCCCTCATTACATCTCATGATTGTCATTTTTATCAGCCTATTTTGCCAGATGAGCCTTGGTTTTTTCATTCCATCGTCACCATCTCTTTGGCCAATCATATGATTTCACTTGGTTACTTTACCTTTGCCTAGGTAACATCTGAAATTAGTGGTCTTATTATCTAGCCTCTCAACCCTTTACATGTTTTGAGCAGTTCCATCATGACCAGAACCAATTTCTATGCTTTTATACCACTCGTTCCTCTAGGTGGAGTCATCTTGCAGCTCTTTTCTCACTCTTGAAAAATGAAAAGATTGTTGAGTACTTGTCATTTCGAACTCATTAAATTAAATGAATTGACGTCATCTCAATATATGTTTACCCCTTTTTCAGGCTGAGATGGACTATTTACAAAAAAGGTACACCTCGGTCGATATGGTCAAGAGGTTCTCTCGGATATTGTTTTCTACTTTTTCGGGTTCGAGGGACAAATTACGAAAAGGGACATGATGGAGTTTTCTTTTTCATCTCTTTTTAAAACTCCCTAAACATGAAAAAGATACCAAGTTATTCTTCCATCGGACTCATTAAAACTTTACAATGAAAGACTCGTCACCATGATGAGACCGAGTTTCTCCTTCCTATGACTCATAAAACTTACTAAGATGGATTCATTCGAAGAATGAACTTATATGACAAAAATATGGTATCCTCTTCAAGATTGTGTAAAAATAAAGAGGTACTCGCTAGAAATAGCAGGGAAAATGAAAGTGAAACATCCTTTGTATAGGCAGCATGTCGCTCTTGAACATGACACTCTTCTGCTTCTCGTGTCGGGTTTAGGATATCCTCATTTAGTCACTTTTCCTCCCGGGTTTGGGTGATCCATTTTGCCTCTCATCTGACTGTTCCATTTCATCATGATCCTTAGTCATATGTTGAGTCAAATGCTACCACACTCTGGCATCATGTTGCCAATGTTCAAGAGAAGTCCTATCCACAGTTCATTACCTATACATTGTCTAACCCTTTGCTACAACCTTGAATCATATTCATTTCATTCTACTTTGTTCCTCGTCTCATGTCAATGATGGGGGAAACATCATGGCCCTCCTTTGACGAGTCACTTCCTATCAACTTCAGTTCATTATCTGGTAAGATGACTAGAGACTCCCTTTCATTACCTTAGATAGTGCATGCCTTAATGGCAAGTTCTTCGCATTTGACGACAATTTTTCATCATTGGCCTTCGATCATATGATTCCACGAGTGTTTGAATTCAACTTCATTTTCACATTCACAGATTGTACTATCATACCTTGAGGACCATTGTCATTACTAGTTATTTCTATTGTGCCTGTTAACGATCCACATCATTGGCTAGTAATCAGGTGGTTTTCTATCATGTTCAACTTCGAAACATTCATTCGCATGTTAGAATTCGTACTTTGATTGGGTTGGAATGGAGTGCAAGACCTTGAGTCTTTTCTGATATGACTCAGGCTGCGTGGAGTTATGTATTGTTCATGATTGTACACATGTTTTTACTATACGGATGGCTGTGACCATATGTCGGGACTTTGCATTTATGATGATCCTTCTATATTGGATGGTTGTTTCCATACCTTGGATCTTAGATTTACAGATGACCCTTTTCATTTGGATGGTTTCACCCATACCATGGATCCTTTCACATTGTCCTTACTATCTGAATGGTTGTGTCCATGCCATGGATTAATGTATTGATATCAGATATGTATATGTATATGTTTCCTTGATTTGCAGGTCTTCTGACAATGTTTGTTCTCGTCCTTGCAAAATCTCGTAAAGCATCTCAGCCATCACTCTTTATTCTGTCTTCATGATTTAGGGGGCATTTGTTACACAATATTTTGTCACACCTCTTGCACTTCCCCATTGTTATCACTCCTCTGGATCTCCAAGGATGAGTAAGAGTCTAGATAACGTAACCACAGACCAATATTTTGACTTGGTAGCTAGCCCTACCAACTGGAGAGGGCTCTCTCCAAAGAATCATAGCCAAGAGGGCTGGATAGATTAGGGTTTTAGGCTAGATATAGTAGCTCAGGGTTTGTTTGATTTGATTTGATTGGGGTAGTCACTGGATGAGTGAATTAGGTTAGAGAGTGAACTAGGTCAGGGAAAAAGAGAATCAGAATTGCAGACATCTGATGGGGCAAGGTAGGAAAGTTACTTTAACACTTTGTAGTATAGTGATGAAATGGTTTAGACTGGTGAGGTGCTAAAAAGAGCATGAAAATCATGAATTCTTTTTAAACTGAAGAAATAAAACAAATTATGATGATTTTCCCAAAACAGAGCATAGAAGATGAATTCTGCTTATCACACCTTGAAAATCAAACATATTTAAAGTCAAATGGATCATTGTAGTGACCAATCCAGGGGTCTAGATTAGACTAAATTTAATGTCAACCAAGGTAGGTAAACTTAGAGGCACGTGTCTAAAATCTATAGACCTAAAAGGATCTCATCTACCTAGATAAGTGTATACTGTGATAGGCTACAACACTCTTTTACAAGAGATTGGAATATGTTTCCTTTCGCACTTTAAACACTTGGATCATCTAATTTAATTAACTGCTCTAAAAACACAGCGTGTTACTAGTCTGATTTTTCAATCCTCTTACAAGGATATCATTCACAAAAACTCTTTCTCGGTAACACACTAAGCACCCTAACAATCAAATTCATAAATACTAAATACTCTTTTAAGCATACTAAAACTCAAATGCATGAAAACGGAGTCCACAAAGATACTTCGAAATTCACTGCTCAATTAAATCTTTTACAAGATCTTGTTCAATAATTTAGCAATTGAAGTTTCAAGCTATCACCATGGATCATACAATAACACTCAAGAACTTCTAATCGAATTAATTAACTCACAAGAAAAGAAATGGCATCAAACACTATTCAGATCTGAAGTCTAAATGCTATGAAAATGAAATGAAAGTTTACCAGTCCCCACGTAGGGCCCGTCCACGCGTTGATGGTACACTTAGAAAAATTTAGATGTTGAAACTGTTAACACATAAAACACTAGAATGATAAAACGTTGCCTGTGATTAAAGTTTGGATATCAATTACATGCAAGAACAGAGTTCTGGTAACAATACAATACAACACGCTCAATGTCTCTTATCACGCAGTCCTATTTGCAATCGAATGTACATACATTATCACGCAGATGTTTCTGCTTTTACAGTCAAAAAGGCGATTTTTGTTTTTTCTAATCTTAACTGATTTCCAAAACAAAACGAAATCAGTTTAGGTAACTCTGGCTTTTTGCTGCTTTTATGACCAAAAAGGCTAGGTTTGACCAGCATTGACCATGTATCCAGGAGCTCCAGATGCGATGCTGAATAGATCTTTCACCATGTATGTACATCTGTGATCATGTCCCTATCCTCGGTTTTTATTTTCCTACCATGCCACGTGTCACAACATAAACCAATTACAGGAAGTCATGACATCCCATAATTTTGTTGAAAATTTCTAATTTTTAACATAAAAATCCACAAATTAAATTTAATGTAAAATAACAATTATAATGCTTAATTGATCAATTTCAATGGACTATGAGGGGTTTATGGGAGAAAATGATAGATGAATGATGGATTTTTAGAAGAAAAGGATGGCAATAAAATAGTACCAACATCTTGTCTTTGAGGTTTCTGCAAGTTACATCATTGTTTAGATTCTCTTCCGGATCCATCGCATAAGGATTCTTTTCCATCGACGTTTCGAACCAGCAATGATGGTTCATCTTCAGGATGTACCATCATCTCCCCCAAGCTCAATGATTTAGCATGTCCTCATGCAAATCCTAACGTGCTCCTGATGTGCTCCCTTTATATTATGTTCTTACTTGTGCCTCTGCCGCTTGTAGAAAGACATCTATACTCCTCTGAACTTGGGCATTCTTTTGAACTTGGAACTCATGTTTCAGTTTCTTATATTTTTCTTTGAGAGCTTTTTCCTGAGTGTACCATTTTGTTGCCCATTTGCACATTTCAGTTTGATCAACCTTAAGTTCTTTCATTTGCTTCTTCAGTTTCTCATTTTTTTGCTGAATCTTCTTGCTCTGAGCTCCAAATGTTTGGTTCTTTTGTATTCTCCTTGATCTCCTCGTATAAGTAGTGAACATTTTGTCTTGTTCAATTTTCTTGGCAGTTTCTTGCCTCATCCTTCTTGTTTTTACACCACTGCTGGGTTGAGGAACATTGCTTGACTTAGACTCAGGGATTTTCTCATCAATATCAAGCATAAACTCGATGCATTCTTGCTGCTGTTCCTGTTCATCTTCTTTAATTTGATTGGCAATTAAAAATTCTTTCCATGTTTTTCCTCTCCTCTGCAACTCAAATTCAATTAGAATTTTGATCAACCCAAAATGACACAAACTCTTATCTTCATTACCCTTTCGTTTTTGAATGGTCTTCGACATTTTAGTCAAACTCTGTAAGAGGAAGTAGGGTAAACTGATGGTGCATTGACCTTTTAAGTGCAACAGAAGTTTGATGTGATATAGGTACACTATACTGTAACGCCCTTCACATGTAACAAATTTTTGAATAATGTATACCATTTCGTCTCAAGGGTGAATTATCCAACTTCTGGGAACACCCTTTCTCCAATTGACAGAGGAAACCCTTGACCTAGACATAAACTGAGTCCATGATTTTTCCTTAAATTGTTTGGTTTTGAAATACTTTTCCCCTTCTGGACTGATTCCCAATGTTTGTGCTATGGTATCCTCTGAAATTCTAAAAGAGAAGTTTCCTATTAATGCTTTCTCTCCATTGAATGTGAATGCAAACTGCTTTGTCACTTCTTCATTGTTTCCATTGAATTTCTCTAGAAAGGATAACTAGTGTTTTTCCCTTAAAATCGTGACACAGTCATCATGATATTGTGAACTATCAAATGTTTCAGCCTCTGCTCTATTGGTCTTTTTTTTTTTTAAGTCTCTGTTCAAACCCTTTTGTTTATGCTTAACAATTCAATCAGGGTTTTTCAATGTGTTACCTCTTTTCTTGCATTCCACTTAGCCAACCTGGTAACGCCCTCGATTCTCAGGGTTTCCTTCTTTAATTGCTTGGGCAGCGGTAGAAACTTGTGGTAAGCCTGTGCTATGCTCTCCCTTTGTAGCGCTTGCTGTCTCGGCCCTCTTTGAAAACTCAGAGTTTAAACACTCACATGGTAATGCACTTTTATGAGCTGAGAGTGTTATAAAGTGAAAACTTAACAGCCGACCTTCACCCAATTGCTATAATGATAATGTAGAGTTGAAGGCGCATTCACATCATAAAGACAGAGGAGCGGTACTGATTTGCATAGGTACAATCATGAGAACACCATATACATGTAAAGAGTGCTGTAGTGATGATAATGGATATATGTTTCATGAACCAACTTGGGTCAAAAGACTGTTTTATAATTCCCACATTCAAAATGAACGAAATCATTTAACGCTTGTCTTTCCAATGGTTTACCACTTGTCTTTCCAATGGTTTGCCACTTGTCTACTACGTGTTGGTACTCGGCCGATTGAAAAATGATGGATCGATGACAAGGTTTGATGGCCGATTTAAAAATGAGGAGTTGATGACAAGGTTTGAAGAGTGGTGTAGGAAAAGATTTGAAAATCGTAGTAGGAATATGGCAATAGGCTAAGGTGTGATGCGAAATGATAGCAGAGTGATAGCAGAGTTGAGTAGTTAGGAATGTTACAAGGTGATGGGTATAGGAGTTTTTGAAATTGATAACAAGCAATCATAATCATCATTTTTAACACTAAAATAATTCAAGAATTTTAAATGTTAAAAATAAAAATTTCACCAATACATTACACTTGTTGGTTGACAATGGTTGAGTTGGCGTGCACAGGTGGGATTGATCTTCACTGTCCAAATATGACTGGTCTTCACTGTCCAAAACAGGTCCCTTTGAAATGAAGATTGAATATAACAGGTCCCTTTAAAATCTGAAGAACTTTGAAGAACTATGTTTGTGCAGCTTCTTTTATCCTTGTTGTTGATGTAGCCTTGATGATAATAGCCTTGATGATAAGCAACCTTTGAAAACTTTGTTGAAGTAGCCTGATGTATCTTGAATGCAGTCTTTAAAAGGTCTCTCTGATATTTGTTGAACAGGTCCCTCTAATATTAGTTCTGGTAACATAGTCTTCTGAACAGGTCCCACTGCATATTGCTTGAACACGTCACTCTGATTAGAACAAAAACAAAAACAACTCTTTTATTGAAATACTGAAGTACTAAAACAAATTCTTTGAAGATTTACAAATGAGGAGATGAGATAGGGAAAACAAAATGTTGATTCTTCTGATTCTTCTCCCCCACTAAATCTGTGACTTGTCCTCAAGTCATTATTGAAGTGATGAACAAAACAGTAAACAAGTAGAATAGGGAATTCTTACCAGCCAAATGAATGGTTTTCTAGTAAGAATTCTAGTTTAGAGTGTGCCAGAGTCTAGTTTTCACATCTAAACCATTATTGTTTTTTTTTTTTTTTATATATATTTGTATTTTTTTATTTTTATTTTTTATTTTGTATGTGTTTTTTTTTAAATGAATTTGAATGAACTAAGGTAGAGATATCATAGCTGAAGGATGCAATATCTCAACCTCCCTTTGCTAAGATACAGTGTGAATAAAATCCTCCTTGTTGATGGGCTTATGATAGAGTTTCAACTGGTGGCCGTTGACAAGAAAGGTGTTGCCTTCTCCATCAATGGTAGTAATCTTGATTGATCCATTTTCATATACTTGAACTATTTCATATGGGCCCATCCAATGTGTGGTAAATTTGGCTTTATGATCTCTGAATTTAGAGTCAAACAGTAAAGCCCAGTCTCCTTCTTTGAACTGTTTCTTTTTTATGTGTGCATCATGCCACTGCTTCCTTTGTTTCTGCATGAGGATTGCTGTCTCCTCTGCTTGCTGCCTCATTTCATCTAACTGGTTCAATTGCATAATTCTCTCTTTTTGTGCTTCATTGAGATCAATTCCTAAATCTGAAGCCATCTTATAAGTATGTATTTGAAATTAAATAGGAAGCATTACCTCTTTTCCATACACCAAATGATATGGTGTAAATCCTGTAGTGTTTTTCCATGTGATTCTGTAAGCCCAGAGTGCATCTTTAAGCTTATCTTCCCAATTCTTTCTATTCATTGCTACTGTCTTAGTGATAGTTCCTTCCAATGTTTTATTGATAGATTCCACCTGGCCATTGGCCTGTGGATGGTAAGGTGTACTTTTCCTGTGCTTGATTTTATATTTTTCTGTGATGTCTTAGACCAGATTTGAGGTAAACTGAGTACCTTGATCCATCACTATCTCCCTTGGTACTCCATACCTTACAAAAATTTCTTCAAACAGGAAGTTTACCATTGTTTTTTCAGTTGCCCGGACTAGTGCTTTGGCTTTAGCCCATTTTGTCACGTAATCAGTACATACTAGGATGTACTTTTTACCTTTTGAGGTGGGATTGATGGGTCCTATAAAATCCAGAGCCCATTTTTCAAATGGCTCTAAATGTACTTGACGTTGAAGTGGCATTTCATCTGTCGCTATTGGTCTGCCCATTCTTTGACAGCTATCACAACTTTTCACATACTTCTTGGAATCCTTAAAAATAGATGGCCAATAGTATCCAAGACTGAGAATCTTGAATGCTGTTCTTTTGGCTACAAAATGCCCACCACACGGTTCATCATGGCAAGATTTTAAAATATCAATTATTTCATCATTTCTTACACATCGTCTAATCATCATATCATAACCGGTGTAAAATAAATCTCCATTAACCCATGAGTGTCTAGCACTTTGTTTGATCAGCCTCTTCTTTTCCTTTGGAGTAAAATAGGAGGTGTTCTTCCTGTGGATAAATAATTGGCTAAGTCAGCATACCAAGGATTCACTATTGAAATTGCAAATGAATTTTCATCTGGAAAAGAATCTTCAACTGGAACAACCTCACCTAAATTTTGCAATCTAGAAAGAAAATATGCCACCTGATTCTCCTTACCTGGTTTATCTAACACTGTGATATTAAATTCCTGTAATAATAACAGCCATCTGGTAACTCTGCCATTAGTGATTGGTTTATTAATTAAATACTTAATGGCAGAGTGATCAATATGTACAAAAACCTCATAACCAGTGATATAATGTCAGAATTTATTCACAGCATGTATGATGGCAAGCATTTCTTTTTCAATGACTGTGTAGTTTAATTCTGCAGGTGTTAGATTTTTGCTAATGAAATAGATAGCATAATTGAAAGACTCTTCTTTTTGGCCTAATGAGGCACCTACTGCAGTATCAGATGCATCTATAAAGATGTGAAATGGTAGGGTCCAGTTAGGTCCTTTTAAGACTAGTGTGGTTGATAACTTTTCTTTGAGTGTTTCAAAAGCTTGCTGACAATTCTCATTCTAGTTGAAAGGTGTATCTTTTGCTAGAAATTTAAACAGAGGTGAAGCTATTTTACTAAAATGTTCAATAAACCTTCTGTAATAGCTTGCATACCCAAGAAAACTTCTTACCTCTTTTTGAGTCTTCGTAATTGGAAAATTGACAATGATCTGGATTTTTGATGGATCAACTTTAATGCCTTGAGAAGAAATATAGTGTCCTAATACTATCCCTTCATTTAACATCATAAAACACTTTTCATTGCTCAGGGACAGATTAGCTTCAATACATATCTTCAAAACTTTTTCAAGATTCTCTAATGCATGCTCAAATGAATTACCATACACTAAAAAATCATCCATGTAAACTTCAACACAGTCATGAACTAAATCAGCAAAAATAGCTAATACAGCTCTCTTGAAATGTAGTTGGAGCATTGAAAAGTCCAAATGGTAAAACATTATAGGCATAAATTCCCCAGGGACAAGTAAAAGTGGTTTTGTCCTAGTCCTCTAAGGCTATCCTAATCTGATTATAGCCACTGAAACCATCAAGAAAAGAGAATGATGATTTCCCAGCTAATGTGTCTAGCACTTGGTCAATAAATGGTAGTGGGAAATAATCTTTGAGGGTTGCTTTGTTCAATTGTC
This sequence comes from Pinus tabuliformis, assembly GCA_031772625.1. Classification (NCBI taxonomy): domain Eukaryota; kingdom Viridiplantae; phylum Streptophyta; class Pinopsida; order Pinales; family Pinaceae; genus Pinus; species Pinus tabuliformis. The sequence goes on along the minus strand of CM062808.1, from coordinate 91,678,041 downwards.
TGTAATCAACACAAATTCTCCACTTGCCATTTTTCTTGGGCACTACTACCAATGGGGATACCCACTGACTGTCAGAGATAGGATAAATAAAATTGACTTTCAATAGTTTTTGTAATTCATCTCTAACAATATCCTGAAGCATAGGATTCATTCTTCTCTGTGGTTGCCTCACTGGTTTGATATTACTATCCGTGTAAATATGGTGAGTGCATGTTTCAGGGTGAATTCCGTGCATATCGGTGTAGTCCCAAGCAAATGTTTTCTGGTATTTTCTCAATAATTGGATCAATTTTTCCTCCTGATATGAGTCTAGGTGAGTGCTAATATTCAAAGTTTTTACTGGACTAATCTCTATGGTCTTACTCTGTGTGTTTGTGATAGATTGAATGGGAAAAATGTTCTGAAATGTTGTTTTCAAAGATTGAATGGTACATGTTTCCTGAAAATTCTGTGCAAAAAGTTCATCTGCAGCATGGTATTGGTCATTTATTAACTCTTTGGAAATATCAGGTTGAGAAAGGAACATTTCTACCAAATCATCATTATTATGTTCTTGAAAATCATAGATTTGATTGATGCTAAAAATAGATTAAACTTCTTCCTTATCATTGTATTTATCATCAAGCCATAAATTATGTGCTACTGCTGGTGATTGTGCTTATGGGTAAAGAGTGAGTTGTTTTCTTTCAGTTCCTCATGAAATAATCATATTACTCGATCTACATCCTATGAATGCATCAACAATTGCTAACCATGGTCTACCAAGGATGATAAGGTGTCCTCCTAAATTAGATTTTGGCTGAAGAACTAAAAAGTCCACTAGATACTCCCAGGAGTCCAGTGAGACAATTATGTCCTCCAAAATCTCTTTAGGAATCACTTTAGACCTATCAGCTAGTTCTAGAACAATTGTTGTGTGCTGCAAGTTTGTGAGCTGCAGTGTTTTCATTGTTTCAAGAGTCATCACATTTATTGCGGCCCCAAGGTCAATTAAGGTGTTTGGAATATGTATGTTGTTAATGATTGTAGTGACTTTGGGAATACCAGGATCAACATACTTTTCCATTGAAATGGTGTTTGTCATAAGGCCAACTAAATGTCCAATAACATGAATAGTTTGTGGATCAATTCTTTTCCTAGTAGGCTTCTTGAGGCACAGTTCTTTGATTGCTTTAGTATATATGGGAATGTCTTTTATGGCTTGCAATAGTGGAATTTTTATATAGACATTCTTTAGCTCATCTTAAACATCAAACTGTGGTATAGACATGGGAAGTTTTGTTTGGACCAATCTGTCTGGAAAAGGTGGTGGATGCAACGGTTGCATTTGTTTATCTTTATTGTCATCATTTTGTTTCCTTTGAGTTGGAGTTTCATTTTCATTTTCTTCGTTTTCTTCTTGTATTTCAACTATTGGAGGTTATTTTTGAAGTACCTTACCAGACCTTAAATTGATATTTTGTAAAGGTAATGTGGGATATGATGGTCCCTCATCTACATTGTAGGATGGTCTCTCTGCTCTGTTATTTGGATTTGGTACAGGCTGAGCAGGAATCTGAGTGGGTCTAGGAGGTTGTTCGTTAGATGGGAGTTGTAAGTGAGGTGGAGTTATTGGTGGAGGAGTAGGCAATGCTTGTTGAGTGTTTTGGGGTTGATAAACAACTTGCTGCTGAGGATATTGTTGATATGTTTGAGGATATTGCGAATGTGGCTGATGATACTGTTGATATGGCTGAGAATACTATTGGTATGGTTGAGGATATGGTTGATATTGTTGAGAGTACTGCTGAAATGGTCTCCATTGTTGCTGTGGGTAATTTTGGTGTTGCCATGGCATGGGCACATCCCAAGAATTCTAAGCATACATCTGATCTTATGCAGGAAAGTGCAAATTTTAGTTTGGAAACATACCTGGAGGTGGAGGTCTAGGTTTCCATGGTCTCTTAGCGCCCATGAAATACACATTCTCCATATCTGTATTAGCTGCTTCCACATTACAATTCTGCAAAATCTTGACTTTAGAGCAATGAAATATATCATGATTTTTAGTACAAAAGGCACAAACTTGAATGTTTTCTAATGGGCAGTCTTTCAAGGCATGTTTCTTCCAGTACTTTGGACAAAAGACAGCCATTATTTGATCTTCCTCTTCTTGTCTTTTCTTGGATTTCAGAGTATCAATTTGAGTTCCTAAGGTACTTAATAGATCTGTTTTGAATTCTTCTAACAAGTTTCCTATTTCAGCCCTTGTGACACTTGCTGAAGCAGATTTTGTGGCTTTAGATGATAGAGCTCTTTTTCCATATCTAGCTTTGCTCCTTGAATACTTTTCACATAAATCAGCAATTTCTTCAAAAGGAAAAGTGGAAATATCACCTTTTCCCATCAAATTAAGATCATCTAAGTATTCCTCTCGAATTCCCTTCAAAAATATTGTTCGAATCAAATCAAGAGACATGGTCCTATGTTTTGATTTTTGCAATTGTAAACAAATCGTTCCGAATGCTCCTCTAAATTTTCATCCTCTTGTTGATTCATCCTAAAGATATCATTTGTAGAATCTTTCGATCTGCAATAAGGTTGGTATTTCTTTAGGAATATTCTTCTCATGCCATCCCAATCAGTTATTGCATGTTCACCAAGTCCCATGAACCATCTTAATGCTGATGCTTTTAATGTTGCTGGGAAGAGTCTAAGCCTATGGGCATCATCTGTGTAACCATATGTTCGACATATTATGTCAAACTCAAACAAGAATGAATCTGGGTCTTCTGAAGCCATGCCATAAAATTTTGGTAGCACAAATGGAGGTATTTTTTTCATTTTTATTTCCTCATCTTCTTCTGGTTCTTGAATAGGAAATTTAAAGGTTGACTCTTCCTCCTTTCTTCGACCTTGATTTTGTGGTCCTCTTGTTGATCCATCTCCTTCCTCAGCCATTTTGATAGGTTCCTCCGTTGATTTAATTTCTTGTTCAGTGTCACTTGTTTCAAAGAGAAGTTGTTCTAATGATTTTTCTCCTTCTTGAGATTTTTCAAAGTCAGTAGGTTCAAGGACAGATTGTTGAGTTACTGTGCTACTTTCTCTTTTTATAGAGGATTCAGGGAGATGTTTCTTCTGTGATTCGTGTGCCAATAGAATTTTCCTCTCAATGAGTGTGAGTCTTTGCCCTGATTTCTGTTTATCCTCTAATGTTTGTATGGTGACTTTCCCAGCTGGTGTTGTGTGTTCAACTTTTCCTAAAGGGTCTGCTCCTAGTGGTAGGTTAGTTTTTGGATGGGGGTTTTTATGAATCTACCTTTATCATCTCTAGATCTAGACATAAGTAAACATGACTTCTAAAGTGATGAATTAAAATTAAATCTATGTTTTTGATTGTTTTTGTTTATTTTTATTTTTTTTATATTTTGTTTTTTTATAGAAATCCTCTAGATGCACCTCCCCGGCAATGGCGCCAAAATGTAGTGACCAATCCAGGGGTCTATATTAGACTAAATTTAATGTCAACCAAGGTAGGTAAAATTAGAGGCACATGTCTACAATCTATAGACCTAAAAGGATCTCATCTACCTAGATAAGTGTCTATTGTGACAGGGTACAACACTCTTTTACAAGAGATTGGAATATGTTTCCTTTCACACTTTAAACACTCAGATCATCTAATTTAATTAACTGCTCTAAAAACACAGCGTGTTACTAGTCTGAGTTTTCAATCCTCTTACAAGGATATCATTCACAAAAACTCTTTCTCGGTAACACACTAACCACCCTAACAATCAAATTCATAAATACTAAAGACTCTTTTATGCATACTAAAACTCAAATGCATGAAAACAGAGTCCACAGAGATACTTCGAAATTCAGTGCTCAATTAAATCTTTTACAAGATCTTGTTCAATAATTTAGCAATTGAAGTTTCAAGCTATCACCATGGATCATACAATAACACTCAATAACTTCTAATCGAATTAATTAACTCACAAGAAAAGAAATGGCATCAAACACTATTCAGATCTGAAGTCTAAATGCTATGAAAATGAAATGAAAGTATACCAGTCCCCACGTAGGTCCCGTCCACACATTGATAGTACACTTAGAAAATTTTAGATGTTGAAACTGTTAACACATAAAACACTAGAATGATAAAACACTGCCTGTCACTGATTAAAGTCTGGAAATCAATTACATGCAAGAACAGAGTTCTGGTAACAATACAATACAATATGCTCAATGTCTCTTATCACGCAGTCCTATTTGCAATCGAATGTACATACATTATCACGCAGATGTTTCTGCTTTTACAGTCAAAAAGGCGATTTTTGTTTTTTCTAATGTTAACTGATTTCCAAAACAAAACGAAATTAGTTTAGGTAACTCTGGCTTTTTGCTTCTTTTATGACCAAAAAAGTTGGGTTTGACCAGCATTGACCATGTATCCAGGAGCTCCAGATGCGATGCTGAATAGATCTTTCACCATGTGTGTACATCTGTGATCAAGTCCCTATCCTCGGTTTTGATTTTCCTGCCATGCCATGTGTCACAACATAAATCAATTACAGGAAGTCATGACATCTCGTAATTTTGTTGAAAATTTCTAATTGTTAACATAAAAATCCACAAATTAAATTTAATGTAAAATAACAATTATAATGCTTAATTGTGTTAGAAAATTATATATTACGGAGCAATGGAACGCATAAAATATTGCAGAAATATAAACATAGAAAAGGCACAAAACAAGAGAGACACAGATATACGTGGTTCACCCAGTTTGGGCAACCAGTCCTTCCTTTCTATTACCCAGCAAAATGAAGAGACACAACCTACAACAAATCCGCTGTAATATCCTCTGTTTTCTCTCACAGTCTCACCTCTCTGTTTCTCGCTCACAGAATACACATCTATCACACAACCTCAAATACAATTCCCTCATACGAAGAGAGGGGTTGCCTTCTAGGGAAAAAAAACCCGAAACTAAACATAAGTTCTACCGTCAGATCATCCGCCTAATGAATGGCCCAGATTGACTAGAAATTACTATACTTTTACAAGGCAATTTTACATTTATTTTTGGCTTCGGGGGCGCTGCCCCCGAGCCCCTGCCGGGGGACCGCTGGCCCCCGGACCCCCACGAGGGGGACAAGTCCCCCCCACACCCCCCCGCGTGGAGGGGTGTACAAAACTTCCTGGGGTATACATCCAACTGAAACAAAGACCTCTGAACAATCATGCTCCACACACAACAATTCCCTCATGGATTTGTTTTTGGGCTTTACCCCAAAAGGCCTCATACCAATGGAGATATTTTTCCATCCTTATATACCCATGATCCTCCCCACTTCTATTCAATGTGGGACTTTGGTCGTATACCCAACAAATTGATCAATTCCAATGGACTATGAGGGGTTTATGGGAGAAAATGATAGATGAATGATGGATTTTTAGAAGAAAAGGATGGCAATAAAATAGTACCAACAATCATGAAGGGTACAAAACATTCATACATATGTAACTGAAGAGGAAACAATGTCAAAATACCATGCCACAAGAATCCCACCAAAATAGTTGCAACTCATCAATATATTTCATGCCAAAGTTTGAAACACTAGTAAAACATCCAATAAAGTCAAACCTATAGAATGACTGGTAAATTACATGATATAGGCCTCAAACTAGCTCATCTAGCCTAAGGGGTCGAATCCATGAGAAGAGGAGCAGTTACAACAAAAACTGAACTAATAGCTAGACTGTAGGGTGGTCTAAGTGACTCATCCCTAACTTAAGTAAATTGATTCATTACAAGTCATGGAGTCCATTTACCTAATGTACTTACCATAGGTAATAGTAAAATAATAATAATAACATCAATTACACTAGTAAAACAATGATTTCCCATAGGTAAAAATCAATTTTGTAGAAGAATAGTGAAAAATTGGGCCAACTGTAAAATGTGTAGCGCCAGTGTCAAACTATTTAGGGTTAGCTCATTAGCTAGTTCAGCCTCTTTCTGTTTTTCTAGCTCCAAGGCTCTTTTTAGGCCTCTGGTCCTTGACCTTCTTCTTCGCACATGTTCCTCCAACTGGTCACTATATTCTCCATAAGCTTCATCAAGTAAAGCCTTAGCCTTTTCAGCCTCCCTCTTTACTTTGATGAGCTAAATCTCCATGAGCTCATGTTTGGTCTCAAACTGCTTGTTTTCCTGCTCATAATATGAGATGATATATTTTTCCCTCTGCAAGTTGACCTAGAGCTCCCCAATGAGTGCATCCTTTTCTTTGATGACAATGCTTGTGTTCTCACTGTCATCATGCTCACTGAGGTCAACTAAGTCAAAATTTTGAAATATCTCATGGAGATCCTCCTCCTGCTGCTGTATCTCTGTCATCTTTTCCTTACCCTTCTGTACCTACTTTTCTTATGAAGAAGGAAAGGCCCCTCCTACAATCTATGGAAAAAACACCTGCCTGTGCCCCCTCTGATAAGTATGTGTTAAAGTGCCCAAATCAGCCACTTTAGGCTTGATGACCTCACCCTATTCAATGTGCTCTTACTCTTTGAATTCATCTCTGTTAGGTGAATGAATATGCTCATGGAATGGTGATGATGGAGGTGATATTGTGGCTAACTCATCAGATGCAGATGAATGATCTATGGGCTGAGATAGAGGAATGGGGGTGGAAGGATGAGATGATGAAGGGATTCTTTGAACATTTTGAGTAGATGAATGAGTGAATATGGGATTAACTATGACGGTACTCCATGCAACGTTAAGTTCCTTGAGATGATAAAGGACTATGATTTTAATGAGGGAATGATGAAATATGCTCTTCCTTTGATCTTTATACTCCCTCTTTTGGGCAATGTAGGCCATATTCTCAACACTCCGGAAAAGATAGTAGGGTATATTGAGCATATTTACCCTAGTAAAATGCATTAAAAGCCGGATATGATAAGAATAGAGCCTAGAAAATCTACCTTCACATGAAAAAGATTTCATAATAATCTTCATCATTAGGGCATATCTATCAAGGAGGTGTGAAAAATGAAAATAGCCCCTTCTTTCATTTTGGTACCTTGGTTTCATGTAAGGCTCATAATAATGCCTCTCCAAATCACCTTGTTTAAACCATTTCTCCCCAACATCTGGGATTCCGGTGGCAACTGATATAATGGAAGTAGATAAAGTAAAAGTGATACCTATTAGAGTGACCTGGTTGTCTTGGAGTTTAGATATGAAGAGCCTAGTCAACTAAGGATGGTGTTGGACTGCCTGAACTTGCTCACATAAATCATAATAGCCTAGCCATTTGAATGATGTCATAGTCATAGGGGATGCTAGGAGTTCCCTGAGATCTTTGGGCTCAAATCTATGTATCTAACCTCCTTTGTGAGTTTTCTTGACCTCTTTTTCTTCTCTATTTGTTTCCTCTTCCTCATTGTGTGGTTTGTATTCCTCATATGCCATGGTGTTTAATATCAAACCCTAGAGAGGTGTAAGGTAGTGGGAATGTAGTTTTTCGGAAATAGGAAATGGGGAAAGGTAAATATGAAAATGATTGGTGAAGGGATACATGTAATGGAGGGGGATATAGGGTAGTAGTATGATAGCTTAGGATGGGGGGAATTTTTTTCAATATAGGTGGTTTGGGAGGCTAGGTAGTTGTATCACCTAGGACTTAGGGTTTTGGGACAAAGGGTTAGAGGGTATCTAGGATAAAAAGGTTTAGGGAAAGGGAAGGAAGGTGTAGGGGAGTGTATAAAAGGGATTGAGAGTGCAAGGTAGTTTTTGGGGGAGATCTAGGGTTTAGATATAGAATTAAACCAAATCTTCAATTAAACCTTTCAAACACTTTGGGAGTGACTTGAGGAGGAAGAAAAACACATTCCTTAGCTGCTACTTACTTGTTTGGAGGTTGAATGCACTTTGGAGGAGCTGAGGAGGTGACTGTAGCCTTCCTGGACAAATGTGCAGTGCCAATGCAGAGTGTGCAGCGCCTTAGGCAAGCACACAGTGCCTTAAGGAAACGCGCAACGAATTAAGGAAACACAGAGCACTGAGTAAACATGCAGCGCCAGAAGAGGACACATAGCGCCTGATTTGTTCTGCTAATTTTCACCCTGAACTGTGAAAAGGGTCTCTTGGGGTTTGCTCAATCAGTGGTAAGAGGCAAATGAAGCTGAGTTTGAAGCCAAGAAGTCCTTTATAGCTGAGTGAATTTGATCTTTTAAATTTAAAACCCACTTTCTAATGTTTCATTTCACCTTTTTGACCTCTTTGTTAATTTCCTTTCTGACTTTTTCCTTTGCAGGTGGATGATGCTGAAGTTTTGGAAATCTTTACTTTTGACTTTTGCTTGGATGATATTGGCAATAGAGTTTGAGTAAACATCTAGGAATAGTGACTTATTACATATGATAAACATAAAATTACATAAATAAATAAAATTATTACATCTCTCTTTTCGAAATAAAATTACAATCTGAAACAAAATTTTTAATTTTGGAATGAAAATTCGAGCTCTGGAAACCATAGTACATGTTTGCAAATCCATTTCGAATGAAAAATGGATATTATTTCTTTCACTCTCATGATTTTTTTGGCCTTATGTAGTGAAATAGTGTTTTATTGGACCTTGAAAAAATGAAACCTAGAGACCTAATGAAAACCTTGAGTGAGCAGACTTCATGTAGACTTAACTGACATAAGACATGATGAAATGAGATTTTAAAATGAATGTATGCTCAACAAGACACAGGAAGGTGGGACAGAAAATATTGATTTTTTTTAGGGAGAGTGGGTGTTAGGTAGCAGAGGCCCCGCGTAACAGTTTTGGGGCTTAAAGCCTATAAGTTAGGGTAATAATATTGTAAAATGTCCGAAATGCGCGAAGCACGAAATGTAATAGGTAAGTCAAAGGGTTGTCGGCCAAAAATAATATAGAATAATAAAAAGTAAGTCGGTCTACCCATGGTCTACAGACCATGGGAATGTATAAATCGAGCGAGGTTCTAAGGATAGTAGGCGGTTTTTGTTCTAGATTTGATCTAATGTATTATGGGTTGGTGAAAGAAATCAGATTTTTGCGTCTGTAAGTTCAAGTCAAGGGTGTCAGTGGGTAGATAGAAACTCCACAGCTATGTGCACGGAGCCCTGATAGAGTCCACAGTTGTGTGCACGGACCCCTGTAGCTGTGTGCGCAAGGCAGAAAGAAGGTTGTATTGAAAGGAAGTTATTAATAAAGATAAGTCTTTTTTGAAATATCGTTGATCTACTGTACTCTAGGTTTTGCATTTGTTATGTCAATTTATATCTTTTTATAACTGCGCACACTGGGTTTTATGGTTAAATGATTGCTTAAAATTGTACAAGAAGATCAGATCTATAATAAGTTCATTAAATAAGAAAGTACACCCGCGGCGCGAGGCTACAGTATGGTTCGCGACCCCTCCAGACCACATCAAGACATCCAAAGGGTGCGGAAACCTAGTTCTAGCACCCTCCACTACTACCTCGGGTGAGACCTCAGTCTGCGCTCTGCGGGCTATTGCCAAATGGGCCAGTAGCTGTGGGATTTGTTTGGCTAATAACTCTTTCGAACCTGGGTCAGGGCCCAATAAGCCAACAAATGGTTCTGTTGCCGGGACTGGGATCTGCCTGAGGGATGTCTGATGTCAGAAGTCCAAAAGCCTATGAAGAAAGAAATTGAGAAGTAGTCGGGTCAGAAGTGGTATGAGGTCATAGCAGGCCCGAGCACCCTTGCATGCAGCACAGAGGTTAGACATGATGAATGCGATCGAGTTACCAGTATTCAAAGGAGCAGGAAAAGAAGATCTAGAAAAGTTTTGGTTCGTTGTAAGGGAAGTATGGGAAGCGCACAAAATTACGGACGATAACATCAAAAAGGCTACCCTATTTAGCACGCTACAGGACTGCGCGTTGATGTGGTATATAAAATACTCGAGTGATCAATCGAATGCGGGAATAGCAGAAATCCAGGAGGCATTGAAAAAAGAATTTAGCCATCCAAAATCAGAGATGCAGTCAATCATTGGGTTTAAGGAAATCGTGATGCTGCTAGGAGAAACCCCTTGGGACTTGGATCAGAAGCTAAAAAGTACAATCCGATAAGCTAACATGATGCTGACAGATGTGCAGCACTGCGCGTGGTTTGTGGCATCTTTGACACCACATCTGAGAACGACGCTATCACAGCAAAAGATCTCAACCCAAGCCAAAGCATCAGAGACAACAATGAGGTTGCACGGAACTCCAATACAGGATACGGGGTTGGGAGTTCAACAGATCCACGTGCAAATACAAAACATGTGCTTAGAAATGCAGAGCTTAAAACAAGAGAAGGCGACCTGCCCAAAAGCGCGGGAGGAGGTATGGTGCATCAAATGTAGAAGCCAGGGACACAATAAAGATCATTGTCCGACCTTTGTAACCTATATGACAATAGGGGGACCAACAGTGTTGCGACCAAAGGCACAGGTAGGGCCGAGCATGGCACCCTCTCTCTGGCGCACAATCTGTCAAGTAGGAGGAAATCACAACACAGACAATTGTCACCTACTGCCAAAATTTTCCCAAACCCCCGAGCAACCATTTTACAATTTTTACAAATTAGTGGGACACGAGGAACACGACTACCATAGTTATGAATTATTGATGGACCGATCATTTGCCTACAGGATGCATACTGAAGTACGAGGTCAGGATCCAGCCACAACAATAGCATGCGGTGGGTTCCAGGGACATGGACAAGGACGGGGAGGAATAGGGACAGGAAGAGGTCCCGAGCAGTTGATCTATTACAACTGCAGAGGACCAGGTCATTACGCGTGTGATTGTACCAACCTGACCAGAATATTGTGCCCCTACTGTGAGCAGTTTGATCATGAAATGATAGATTTCCCCCCACTGATAGCACAGATACGTGAGAAAAGGGTAGCACAACCCACAGCGACGCAGAATGTCCAAATGATGAGGGCTGAAATGACGCGAAGAGGACCCTAGTATAAACATGGTGTTGAGGAGCGGTACAACTACAGGGGAAGATAAGGGGAAATTAGCCAAGGTAGGCCTCAAGGTTCGCAAAACCCCTTCAAAGTAGCATGAGTTCGAGCAGGGGAAGGAGACGTCTAAGGAAGCTCAAGAGAGCTTCACAGAGGTCTCTACTCCAGGTAGTAGGGATCCAACTGAGCCAGGAATGGACCCCTCTATGCTTACTACCTTTTTAGAGACATGTATGAAGTTTCTACATGACAATAGAGCAGTTAAGGGGCTATAAGAGCTAATCACAAGGTGTGCAGGATCAGGGGAGCCACGCGTTGTCCGGAAACTTGGAAAACATGCTCTGCGCATCGGGTGGTAGATGCGAATGATGGCGCAAATCGGTGAGTACGAGATGGATCAGGTCATTTTGGATTTGGGGTCAGATGCAAATGTGTTGCCTAAACAAATGTGGGAATGCATGGGCAGGCCCACACTACAGTGGTCTCCTATTCAACTCTGGATGGCTAATCAGCAAAAGATCTTACCGATGGGAAGACTGCAAGGGGTGATGGTGGATATTGAAGGCGTTAGCACGCAGACAGACTTTGAAGTAATAGAAATTTTTGATGATAGTAATCCATACCTTGCATTATTAGGGATATATTGGGCCATGGATATGAATGGAGTCATCAATCTAAAGAACCGGAAGATGATATTTGAGAAGAAGTCCCTATGCGTAGTCGTTCTGTTAGACCTGGCTGAAGGAGTTCACTACACTGAACTTGTCCACGGCGAGGAAATTTATGAAGAATTGGATCATATCTACAAGATAACGGTGCGGGATCAAGATTGGGTCAATCCAACCGCAGAAGAAAGAGTAGCATGGGAGTGCTCTAAGGTCTACATTTCATATTTAGATGAAGGAGACGAACGATGGCATAACCGGTTGAACGAACTGACCATGTTAAACTGCAATATGATGACAAATTCCTTGTGTTGCGTAAAAGCTCAGGATCGAGAATTGCCGTTGTACGATGGATTGACCAAGGTAGATGGGTTCCTGACCAAATTTGAGCACACGGTACCAGAACACCAGCAGTTTGATGCATTAGGATGGGCGTTGCACAAAACGCCTGCGTGATGGTGGGGAACACATGAAGGAACCTTCGAAGATTGGTGTGGTTGCAGGTGCATGATGCATATAAGATTTGGGAAGCTGGAATTACAAATAACTGAGAAATATGATGGACGCGATGACTCGTGCATGCACCTTACCAGATGGGTCCGAGGCTATGGAGAAGTGCCTCAACCGGAGTGGGTACACATGTTTTATCATTCCCTGGATGTCATCCGGTACACTAAAACAAAGCTCCGACATGGTACAGGAAAATGGGATATCTTGCGCGAAGGGTTTTTATTAACATTCTTATTTGAGGACCAATGGATGGGCACTGTTGTCAATGCGTTGCAAGTAGTAAAGGCCGCTATTTTCAAAGTACCAGTGAAACTAGAATAAATAGTGTAGCCAGACTGGTCGCACCAGCTGAGCTGGGCCCTTGAATGTTACAACATACAGATCAAAGATGATGAGGACAATCCCAGAAACATCAATATCCCAGAAACAGAGGGGAGTCGCAAGGTGCGCGGACCAGTGATCGAGGACCCCGACATCACCGTGCCACTGAAAACAAAACAAGTGAACATTGGTACGGAGGAGGAACCAAAGTATGCAACACTTGGGGACTATTGGGATGATGCAACAGTGGAAAAGGTCGTCGAATTACTTCGAGAATATCAAGATTTATTCCCGACTAAAATCACAGAGTTAAAAGGGATCCCCGTCGATCTGGGAATGATGAAGATAACCCTGAAGCCGGATGCGAAGCCCATCAAGCAACAGCCTTATCGATTGAATCCAAAGTATAAAGCAAAGGTCCACGAAGAGTTGGACAAAATGCTTGCAACAGGAACTATTGAACCAATGGAGGAGTCCGACTGGGTAAGTCCTATGGTTGTGCAGGAGAAAAAATAGAAAGGAGAAATTCACACCTGCGTGGATCTCAGGAAGTTCAATGATGCATGTGTTAACGATCCATTTCCGATGCCATTTACAGACGAGGTACTGGAAAATGTGGGTGGACAGGAAGCCTACTCCTTCACGGATGGTTTCTCGAGTTACCACCAGAGCAAGATCGCGCCAGAGGATAGGAGTAAAACAACATTTGCCACTTAATGGGGTTGTTTTCAGTACATGGTGATGCCATTTGTACTAAAGAACGTGTCGTGGTAGCTGCATTCAAGGAATTTATACATAAGTTCTTAGAAGTATATCTTGATCACTGTACCATTTTTGGGTTAGTCAAGAAAAATATTGCGAGTTTACGGCTAATGCTAGATACTTGTCGATGACACCAGATTGCGCTAAATCTAAAGAAGTGTACTTTCCTTGTCCCCTTCAGGAACTTGCTTGGCCATGTGGTCTGTAAGCAAGGTCTGATGGTGGATCCAGCGAAGATTGTTGTCATACTCAATCTACAAGCGCCACAAAGTGTCAAACAACTGCGCGCCACGCTGGGACACACTGGTTATTATCGGAAGTTCATAAAAAGCTACGCACAGATCACGGCACCAATGGAACAGTTGTTGAAAAAGGATGCTACTTATTGTTGGAATGAGGAATGCAACAAAAGTCTGGAAACACTCAAGGAAAAGATGGCATCAGCTCCCATACTAGTCTTTCCAAAATGGGACATCGAGTTTCATGTGCATGTTGACACGTCGTGTATCGCGTTGGGCGCGATACTCACATAGGAATGCGCAGAGAGAATTGATCATCCGATCGCATTCGCAAGTCGATGATTGTCCAAAGCCGAGAATAACTACTCCACTACTGAGCGTGAGGGATTGGCGATGGTATACGCGCTCCAAAAATACCACCACTACCTACTCAGAGTACACTTTAAGATGTATACTGACCACTCTACACTAAAATACCTAGTGAATAACCCTGTGTTGGGGGAGCACATTTACAGATGGTTGTTACTGTTTCAGGAATATGATTTTGAAGTCATTGTAAAGCCGAGGCATCTAAATGTAGGCCCAAACCACCTCTCCCGAATTGAGAATGGTGAAGAACCCAAGAATTTGGAGGAGGGACTGCCTGATGCACAACCCTATGCAGTGCGCATCGCGGGTGGCCACTTTGAGGATATAATCCACTTCTTAACCACAGGAACCACGCCACAGGGGTATTCGGTGCAGCAGAATAAGGAACTGGTGATACGCGCAACAGACTTTACTATTATTGCAGGGCACCTCTACAAAATGGGCAATGACGAAATATTACGCAGATATGTACCGAAATTTGAGCGAGGACAGATCCTTGTCGAAGTGCATGGGGGGGTTGCAGGAGGACATTACATAGGGCGTGCTATAGCACAAAAGATTCTTCGCGCAGGGCTCTAGTGGCCAACCCTACATCAAGACTCAAAAGCATATTGTCGGACCTGCGACGTATGCCAACGAATGGGGAAACCATCACAGAGGGATGAGATTCCACTCAAGCCACAGATGATGCTGCAACCATTCAAGAAATGGGCAATCAACTTTATAGGGCCTATCACACCTCCAGGAAAGATGGGGGCGCGCTATATCATCACTGCGACAGAATACTTGACCCGATGGGTGGAAGCACAGCCGGTTAAGGACTGCACGGCCACTATAGCAGCAAAATTTTTGTTCGAGAATGTGTTAACACAGTTTGGATGTCCAAAAATACTAATAAGCGACCACGGAACACACTTCCTGAATGAGACTATCAGCGCGCTCACTGAGGAATTTAAGATATACCATCAACAGAGTACGCAGTACAATCCGCAAGTGAATGGGACCATTGAAGCATTTAACAAAATTTTGGAGACTACGTTGACAAAGGTATGTAATGCACAGTGAAATGATTGGGATTTACGCATACCTGTCGTGTTATGGGTATATCGCACAACGTGTAAGAAGTTGATGGGTCAGATGCCTTTCCGGTTAGTCTATGGAAAAGAAGTCATCATGCCAATGGAATACATTGTACCCAGTTTGCACATAGCAGCGACGACAGGCATGGAAGACCGCGCAGCTTTGGAAGAGAGGATCACACAACTAGAAGAACTTGAGGAGGAACGGTTTCTAGCAGGATTCCATTAGAAGGTATAGAAGCAGTAGGAAAAAGCTTGGCATGATCGCCATAGCAAGATGCGCACATTCAAATAAAATGATCTAGTCTTACTCTATGATAGCAAGTTCGAGAAATTCCTTGGCAAGCTCCGAATGCATTGGTTGGGGCCCTATGTACTACAAGAAGTCACAGTTGGAGGCACGGTCTAGCTTGCCAAGCTGAATGGAGAGCCTTTCCCAGGCAACGTAAATGGCAGTTGCCTGAAGCTCTACATGGGTGGGCCGACTGCCTGACTAACCGACCGATGAACAGTCTCACCGCTCCAGGCAATTGAAAGAGGGCGTGGGACATTAAAGCAGTTTATAGGGGAGCTGTGTGACAATCTGTGGGTGCGTAGAATTGGTATGTCACAAGGGTCGCAAGTGCACATAAGGGATGCGTTGCTACGTGGACAAGCAGAGAGGTGACTGTTGTTGATACTATTCATGACAAGATATCTGAGTTATGGCAAAAGGGAGTGGGCAGCGGGCAATTAAGAGATGGGGTATGAGCCAGATCTAGAACAATTTTCCATAGGCTTAACGTTACGACACCAGAAAAGGATGGAACTGAGGAATTTGAATTTTGAAACGCTTATAAATCACCGGGGGACATTCGCCGAACAAGCTACGCTTTTGTGAAAAGTGAGCTATTGTGCCTTCCCGCCGCTATGGAACTGTTCATTATTTACACTCAAGGAGTAAGCCCGAGGGTTGTGATATGGCCAATGGAGATGCAAGACCTTCTAAATAATATGGTGTTGACGACTATGGGCACCGCGCAGAGTTCAGCACCGGCGGTAGGGGATGTGCTGGAAATTCTTAGACACAAAGCAAAACTGGTTTGGATGTCGCTACCTAACCCATGGGCTGGCTAGAAACCCATAAAAGATAAGGGAAAGACTATAAATATAGAGAAAAATGATGGAGTTGCAGTTAATAGTTTGTCTCGTACACACCTTGAAGATTGGGATCTCGCAGACAAGAGTGCTAGTCTTGCAAAATTGCAACACAAGCTACAACAGACAGTGCATATAGAAGATAAGAAAGTGGAAAATTGTTGCGTTGGCATGAAGAGGTCCCGTATGCAACACCCCAGATTGAGCTAAAATCCTATGAGGGGGTGCTCTATGTTAACTGAGCATAGTAGAATGCGCTTCATCGGTTGCGTGAATTAGTCGAGGCAATGGCGCAGGAGCTATAAGAAGAGTTGCAGGAGACAAAGAGGGAGCAACAGAACGAAGTGCGTCACTCACAGGGATGGTGGACCACAAATCCTAGGCAGCGCGTATCTCAGCACCGACAAGTGACTCGGGACGAGTCACGGTGATTGTGTTGGGGGACTGTTGGGTAGCGGAGGCCACGCGTAGCGATTTTGGGGCTTAAAGCCTATAAGTTAGGGTAATAATATTGTAAAATATTTGAAATGCACGAAGAGCGAAATATAATAGGTCGAGTCAAAGGGTTGTTCACCCAAAAATAATATAGAATAATAAAAACTAAGTCGGTCTGCCCATCTAAGGATAGAAGGCAGTTTTTGTTCTAGATTTGATTTGATGTATTATGGGTTGGTGAAAGAAATCATAGTTCTGCATCTGTAAGTTCAAGTCAAGGGTGTAAGTGGGTAGATAGAGGCTCCACAGCTGTGTGTGCGAAGGCCTGATAGAGTCTACAGTTGTGTGTGCGGACCCCTGCAACTGTGTGCGCGGGGCAGAAAGAAGGTTGTATTGAAAGGAAATTATTAATAAAGATAAGTTTTTTTGAAATATCACTGATCTATTGTACTCTGGGTTTTGCATCTGTTATGTCAATTTATATCTTTTTATAATTGCGCACACTAGGTTTTATGGTTGAATGATTGCTTAAAACTGTATAAGAAGATCAAATCTATAATAAGTTCATTAAATAAGAAAGTACAACCGCGTCACGAGGCTACAGTACGGTTCGAAACCCCTCCAGACCACATCAAGACATCCCAAGGGTGCGAAAACCCGGTTCCAACACCCTCCCCTGCTACCTCGGGTGAGACCTCAGACCGCGCTCTGTAGGTTGTTGCCGAAAGGGCCGTTAGCTGCGGGATTTGTTTGGCTAATAACTCTTCCGAACCTGGGTCAGGGCCCAATAAGCCAACAGTGGGATTTTGACTTGGGCTACCATTAGTGAGTAAATGTTTTCATGAGGACCTAGGTGGAATGATAAAAAATTACAACATGGGACACTAATATGATATAAAAGAGGAGTTTTGATCACTAACGACAGTATGTAAATACTGACTCTAACACCCATGATATACCCTGAAGTGCCTGAAACATGACCATCATGTAGTGTACTCATTAAAATTTGCAACTCAGATCCTCCCTAAAACAACAATGGAAAAATTACTTGAGCTTCCCCTGAAGGAAATGGCTCTAAAACCCTAATTTTGGCATCATCGCCCCCCAAACACTCAAAATAGTGATGGTCGCTAGTTGCACTATACTAGCCTCGCGACATCAGTGCGCTTTTTTCTTGGATAGTAGCGATGATCACTAAAAGGAAATTTTCCCAAAGAGGAAAAGAAGCTTTGTGATCTACAGGCTTCCAGAACGACAAGCTGGAGGTTGTTCGCGTGGATGAGGTCAAGTTCTCTCAACTTGGCCTTTTGGTCTTATCCCTATAAGCTACCTCCTTTATATGAGGGACTTCTCTATCTTTGGAGAGATCCTAACTCACTTTTCCTACCTATATATTCATCCTCTCCCATTCCCAAATGTTTGGTCTTTGGCTATTTGCACCATTATGCTGAGATTGTGCCTAGATGCTACTCATTTGGCTTTGAAAAGGAGTTCTTGGAGAACTTGAGCTTGGACTTGGACATTCACTCAAGAAGAGATTATTGACATCAAGGCTTAGTTGTATGCTTCCTCCTTTATTCTATTAATATATACAACTGTTGGTTCATTTTCCATAAATTTGTATGTTAATGCATCATTTATCTTAACACTCCTTGATTTGTTAAGTAGGTTACTTTCAATTTTGCTATTTTTACTTGTATGCCTTGTTGTGTCTTGATCTCTTGTGCAAGCATTCAAATGCTGTGAGCAGTAAGACTGAGCCCATGGCACAAGCAATTTGAGGTCTTCAACAAAGAAGAATATTATATCATCAGAACAAGGTAATCCATCTTCCTCTTCTTATATTTTGATTGTAACTTAGGAAAGTGTCTAGTAGATTGTCATGTAGGTTGCTTGTCCCACTCACTGGGTTAGAGGGATTGTCTTTATCCGCAGAGAGGATTGCCTAGACAACATGAGACTATCCAAAATGTGAATGATACCCATGTTATCAAGACTAAGGATAGTTCATGTTTTGAAAAGAATATTTTGGTGCATTATAATTAGGATAATATTGTGTAGGTTCATACTTGTACTTATTTGTGGCCATGTTTTTCGTACTCCCATAGGATGCAATGGCTCAGGTACTTAATGCTCTTCTTCAAAGGTTTCCTTCAATCCAGGTATAGATGTGCATTCCTCGGTAGGATTCTTACCTACACATATCACATAGCTATTAACAACCTTGACATTTGCAGTATATTCACATAAAAGATGTTTTTTCCTACATTTTGGACAATAAATGGACAATGTCTCTTGCTCATCTGCTAGCTTTTACTAGAATTTTAAAGAATCTATTTGTTTACTAACAGTATTCATCATTTCAATTTTCATATTATCCATTTTATTTTCCAAACCAATGATCATAGCATATGTAGATCCAATTTTTTTGTTTCTATAATTGCTTATAATTCCCTTACCATATCTAGATTGTTTACGTGAAAACTTCGTGCACAAGTCACAAATTTGGTCAAAATAAAGGTGAGAAATCTTCCCTTGTCCTAACAAATTCAAATTATTTATGGAATCATCCAAAATTACTCATAAAAACAAGGTTCTAATAGTGCTCATGTCAAACTTGTGCTTTGGCATTTTAAGGATATCGAAAAATATTTCAAGGTAATCCCCCAAATTTTCATCATCATTTTATGTGATTGTAAAAATTTCATCCTGCATTTCTCTTATCTTGCAATATTCTTGTTATTTTTTTCGAAAATTTCTCTTCATGTGATCCCAAGAAGTGATACTTTTTCCTCCAAACCCCATAAACCAGCATAGAGTTGAGTATTTAAGGGTTGCAGTGATGCAGGAGCATCCAGCTAGGGCACCATGACCGGGTGTTGGTCTCTGCCAGGGTGGAGAGTTATATTAGCATATTGGTTTTCTTTATGATCAGTTTGTCAAAGTAGGATGTAGGACTTTGTTTTTATTTTTAATCTCAGTATTAGTCAAGGGCAGTTTGGTCGGTTAGGGTCATTTATTTGTTTATTTTTAATCAACAGTAGGTTAATAATTGTTCTATCATTTTAAAGGAAAAAGACAAATGTGTCCAATGTAAAATCTTGTCGTATAGGCAGAACCGAATACTTGAATAGTTATGTAACTATAAGACTTACAACTGAAAAAGTAACTACACAGTTCAAGTAACTGTAGACAGAGAACATAAATGTAACATCAAAAATCATTGACAAGGTTAAGCATTTTTGCATACAAGTAATAAAAAAGACAGAGAACAAATTTATCATCCATCCATCTGTAATATTGTCTTCATACTGTGTATCTATATTTCTCAATCATTAAACAATTCAGAAATGACAAACAAAGTGTAGGCATACAGCTTTACGTTTTTCCTCTCTTAAGGAACAGAGTACTGTCGAACGCATACAAGTTTCCAAGACCAGAACGGACAAACAGTGAACAAGCCCGTGGCTAGAAGAAAATCAACACAGCAAACCAGTTGAATGAGAAAATCAGAACCTGAATATCGGTTGGACAAACCCCAAACAGAGGTAATTCATTACAGTCTGTTAAATACCATTTCTTTTCATTTCCAATGAAACAAAAAAATATATGATTGTTATTACATAAAAGTCCAGTATTACATTGTCAGAATAAATAGAAGAAACAATGACCAAGAGACAGAGCAGACCCTAGTCAAGGGTTTGACATCGTGAAACCCTCATGTCCAACTAAAAAGTTCAACGAACACGAATTACCAAACCAGCACTGTAAACAGAGGTGAGCCCAGGTCGTATAACGACACAAGCAAGAGCCAATCAAACGAACGTTGAAGCGCGGCCAACCAACAGAAACTACAAACCCTAGTGACAACCTACAAGACTACGGTGACAGAGCCTACCAGGAAAGAACCGGAGGGTTTGAGAACCGAAGAATTGGAGCCACCCATGTCCAAGGTCGAGCCTTGACCTGCGAAGCCAGGACAAGCAACTGTTAGTCAGACCTCGCATAAAAGAAAACGAATAGAGATATAGTTCAGGCAAGGGGAGAACAAAACCTTACCTAGGAATGTGTTTGTATAAAGAAACCGCAGGCTAGTGAGCCACAGAACACGGGAGTTACCTGAGACGAAGGAGCAAACCATTTGTTAGCATTGGAACCAGTTGAAAACAAAAGTAAAGCATGGAAAGATGAATTACCTGGGAAGTCATAGCAGAGCGAGCCACCATGCCTGTAACCTGAGCATACGAAGATAGTAACAAAATTTTTTTAGCAGCAGAGCCGTAGCAAAGTAACAAACAACAGGACAGTAATAGTTGGAAGCCAGACAAGACCAACCAGTGGTCGATTCCATGTTCGAGCAGATGAAATAACAAATTGTGCCCAGGAAACGAATAAACCAACCTCTAGAACACGTGATAGGACCACACAGCAAAGAACAAAGTCGCCAACAGCACAGGCAAGCCTGTAGTTCAACATTCATTCGCAGACAGAACCAAAACAGACCAACACCATAGAAACCCTCGCGGAGCTCACATAGCAGAACAGAAATGTCGAAATGACAAAATGCCAAAGGGTTTTGCCAAAGTGAACTAGCGGGAAATGAGGATCAAGGCAGGACAGGTTAGCTGTCACATTTACACTCCGCAATAAATGATTGCAACCACCACAGAAAATATCCATTGATTATAAGAGTGATTAAAAGCCTAATAATAAACCAAATCTGGATTAATCAATAGCACCAGACAGACTTTGTTTTAAGTCATACATTGGAGTGTGGGCTGGGTCCCATCATAGTGGTATCAGAGTAGAGTTTTGAAGTCAGTGAGAGAAATGGAGGTAGGAAGGTGAGGTCATGGGAGAGGTGTTCGGAGGATAACAGAGGAAGGAATAAGAGAGGAGATCCGAATTGTTACTGCCCATTTGGAGGCAGTTGAAGCCAGGAGAAGAAGGGATCCAGAGGTAGGCGATAATAGCGAAGAGGAAGCTGAAGCGACAATAGATGGATCGGATGAAGAGGGCCCAAAAATGCGACTGTTGAGGTCGGTCTTAATGGAAAGTAGTAAACCCAAACCAGAACTCCCAAATTATGACAACAGCCTGTCCATAGAGGTTCTGTTGGACTGGATCAGTGAGCTGGATAAGTATTTCGAGTGTGAGGAGGTCAGTGAAGACCGCAGAGTTAAGTTCGTTGCGACAAAGTTGAAGGGACACGCAGCCCTGTGGTGGGACAGTGTCCAAATAGAGAGAAGGAGATTGAACAAGTTGCCGATCAAAAACTGGTCAAGGATGGTGGCCAAGTTGAAGGGTAGATTTCTGCCTAAAGATTATCAGATTGCACTACACAGGCAAGTGCAGAATCTGAAACAGAAAGGAATGACAGTAAGGGAGTACACTGAAGAGTTTTATCGAGTGAACTTAAGGGCTGGTTATACAGAGGATACCCCAAAGAAGACAGCCAGGTATGTAAATGGTTTAAGGCTAGAAATTTTAGATGAAATTAGTATTCTGTCTCTAAAGAACATTGAAGAAGCATATCAGAGTGCTATGAAAGTTGAAGAGAAAATTAATAGAAAGCAAAATGCCAGGAGAGGACGAGGAACCGGTAGAGGAAGAGGCCAGTCCTATGGCAGAGGGTGAAATGCTAACAGTAATGAGGAAGGAAATAGTTCTAAAGCCTCCGGAACAGTAGAAAAAGGGGACAGCACAAGAGGAGGTAGGCCATATCAGCGAGGCAGGGGAAATGGCCAAGGTAGAGGAGCTGGTTACCAATGTTACAGGTGTCATAAGTGGGGACATAGATCATTTGAGTTTCCTGAGGCAGATCAAGCTGGATAGAGGGGTGTGTATGTTGCACAACCAGAAGAAGCAGAGGCACCTCCCCAAGAAGCAGAAAATGCTCCAAAAACAGGGGAAGCCCTGGTTTTGAACAAGGTGTTGTTGAAACCAGCCAAAGAAACCACCGAACAAATGCAGTGGAAAGCTTTGTTTCGGATGGTTTGTAAGTCACACGGTAAGTGTTGTAAGCTAATTATTGACAGTGGTAGTACAGATAACTTAGTGGCCACAGAGATGGTGGAAAAGTTGGAATTGAAGCGGTTGAAACATCCCACCCCTTACAAAGTTTCATGGCTACAAAAAGGCCATCAGTTGTTGGTAGATGAGCAATGCGAGGTGGAGTTTCAAATAGGCAGATATAAGGATAAGGTCATTTGTGACATAATGCCGATGGATGTATGTGACATACTACTAGGCGGGCCATTGCAGTACGACAAAAAGGTGGTAGATGACGGACTGACAAGCTGCTATAAGTTTGTCAAGGATGGAATCAAGCACACGCTTGTGCCCATCAAGGAGGAAGGAAAAGCAGGGACAAGTGAGCCAAGAGCATTGTTGGTTAGCGGAAAACAGTTTCTGAAACAAGTTGAGGATAGCGAGGTAAGTTATGTAGTTGTAAGAAGAGAAAAAACGGTACTGTTGCATACAGAGGTGTCAGATTTTCCCCCAGAAATTCAGCAGATGTTGCAAGAGTTTACAAATATAGTGGTGGATGACTTGCCAGATAAACTGCCCCCCAAAAGAAGCATAAGTCACCATATTGACTTCATACCCGAAGCAAGCTTACCAAATAAGGCAACATATCAGATGAGCCCCAAAGACAATGAGGAGATTATAAAGCAGGTGCAGGAACTGCTAGACAAAGGATTGATAAGGGAGATCTTGAGCCCTTGCATAGTTCCAATGGTTCTCGCTCCCAAGAAAGGAGGAGAGTGGCAGATGTGCACAGACTCGAGGGCCATCAACAAAATCACCATTCGATACAGGTTTCCACTGCCATGGATGGAAGACATGATGGATTGCCTAAGTGAGGAAGCATATTTTTCTAAGATAGATTTGAAGAGCGGGTATCATTAGAGCCGAATGTGAGAGGGGAACAAGTGGAAGACAGCCTTCAAGACAAATGAGGGACTGTATGAATGGCTGGTTATGCCATTCGGAATGAGCAATGCACCCAGTACATTTATGCGGTTAATGAATGAAATGCTGAAAGAATACATTGGAAAATTTGTGATAGTTTACCTGGACGATATACTAATTTTCAGCAGGACAAGGGAGGAGCACCTTCGACATATTCGGAAAGTGTTGGGAAAATTGCAGCAAAACAAGTTGTTGATAAATCTGAAAAAGTGTACTTTTCTGCAAAGAGAGTTGATTTATTTGGGCTTCGTAATAGCATAAAACGAGTTGAAGATGGATCCAAAAAAGATTGCAGCAATAGTCAATTGGCCATCCCCGTAAAGCTTATTTGAGGTACGTAGTTTTCATGGGCTGGCGAGTTTTCACCGGAAATTTATAAGAAATTTTAGCGAAATTTGTGCACCTATGTTGGACACTATTAAAAAGGCCAGTCAACCTTTTCGATGGACTGATGCAGCGGAGAGGAGTTTTCAGCTACTAAATAAGAAGATCACAGAGAGACCGATCCTGAGATTTCCAGAATTTAAAAAGCTCTTTCAGGTTTGCTGTGATGCTAGCGATATAGCTATTGGAGTTGTACTCAACCAAGAGGATAAACCTGTTGCATTTTTTAGTGAGAAGTTAAATTAAAGCACGCAGAAATATTTGTCCTACGACAAGGAGTTCTATGCTGTCATCCAAGCACTGAAGCACTAGAGACACTATTTGCTGGGAAATGAATTTGTGTTGTTTTTGGATAATTCTGCACTACAATATGTGATGCGATAGCACAAGCTAAATCACAAACATGCCAAGTGGGTGGAATATTTGTAGAGTTTCACCTTTGTGTTGAAGCACATCAGCGGGCAGGCCAACAAGGTGGCGGATCAATTGAGTAGGATAGCCTTACTTTTGTAGGAGAGTATTGTACAAGTGCTGGGTTTTGAGCACTTGAAAGATTTATACCAGACTGATACAGATTTTAAGGAGGCCTATGAGGCATGTCAGAATCCCTTGGTGAGAGATAATAGTCCATGGTTGGACTACAACTTACAAGAGAAACTTCTGTTTAGAGGAGGACAATTATGCATTCCTAACTGCTCGATGAGAGAGAACATTATTCGGGAGAAGCATAGTGGAGGTCTAGCCGGAAATTTCAGCATAGACAAGACACTCAAGCAGCTCAATCATTTTTACTTTTGGCCAAGAATGCGAAGGGATGTATAGCGATTTGTGACTAGATGTAAAGTGTGCCAGTTGGCGAAGGGTCACAGTCAAAACACAGGACTGCATACACCATTGCCTGTTCCAAGTAGACCATGGGACTCAGTCAGCTTGGACTTTGTCTTGGGTCTACCTAGGACACAACAAGGTTATGACTCGGTAATGGTAGTAGTGGACCAATTCTCGAAGATGGCGCATTTTATCCCTTGCAGAAAAACTAGTGATGCCACTCACGTGGCCCACTTGTTTTTCATGGAGATTGTCAGGCTACATGGTTTGCCTAAGTCTATTCTTTCAGATAGGGATGTGAAGTTTACAGGGCACTTTTGGCGCACCTTATGGAAGAAGGTGGACACATAGTTGAGTTACAGTTCTGCTTATCACCCGCAAACTGACGGACAAACAGAGGTGGTAAACAGAAGCTTGGGAAACTTGCTATGAAGCTTGATTAGTGAGAATTCATGGATGTGGGATCGAGTGCTTGCATAGGCAGAGTTCACTTATAATGACTCGCCTAATCACAACACAGGCTACAGTCCATTTCAGATCTTGTACGGCATGCATCCTCACGGAGTGCATGAGTTGCAAGATCTCAGACAGCAAGAAAGGCAAAGTGCAGATGGGGAATATTTCGCTAACCTAATGAGAGATTTGCATGAGCAGGTGAAAATTAAATTGCAGGACAATAGCCAAAAGTATAAGCAACAAGCAGATTTGAAAAGAAGGGAAGTACAGTTCAATGTAGGAGATGAAGTCCTCGCGCATTTGCGCAAGGAGCGCTTCCCTAGAGGTGCATACAATAAGCTGAAGTATAAGAAGATAGGCCCCTACAAAGTCCTCCAGAAATTTTCAGCGAATGCCTATGAGATACAGCTGCCACCAGGGATAGGCATTTCACCCATCTTTAATGTGGCAGACCTGTTTCCTTACACTGCTGACCCAGAAGAAGAAGACAGAACCACACGGCCTACACGGAATACCCAGGATGGAGGAGAAACTTGGATGAGACAGATGCCTTACGTTCAGCCTCCCGAGATTGAGAGAATCCTCGACACTCAAGTGGCCAAATGAACTCAGCGGAAGGAATATCTGTAGTACCTGGTCAAGTGGAAGAACCGTCCTATTGAGGACAGTTCGTGGCTTGATGCTAGGCAAATTGAGCAGGCAGGTTTTTCAGTCGAGAAGCTCATGGACCAGAGTCATGATTTCTTTTTGCCCCGGGAGCCTGATGCAGGAGCATCCAGCTAGGGCACCATGACCGGGTGTTGGTCTCTGCCAGGGTGGAGAGTTATATTAGCATATTGGTTTTCTTTATGATCAGTTTGTCAAAGTAGGATGTAGGAATTTGTTTTTATTTTTAATCTCAGTATTAGTCAAGGACAATTTGGTCAGTTAGGGTCATTTATTTGTTTATTTTTAATCAACAGTAGGTTAATAATTGTTCTATCATTTTAAAGGAAAAAGACAAATGTGTCCAATGTAAAATCTTGTCGTATAGGCAGAATTGAATACTTGAATAGTTATGTAACTATAAGACTTACAACTGAAAAAGTAACTACACAGTTCAAGTAACTGTAGATGCAAAGTACTAGCCAAGTTGGTCTGTGTATGCTTGGAGTTTTTCCTTCAACACAATGCCCACCATGAGAAAAAAATTTTGATTTATAAATATCTCCTCTTCCCTTCTTGGGATTTAGACCCCAACCTCTCCTAGTCATTCATTTTAAAAATAAAATCAAATCAAAAAAATGTAAAAAATAATTGCTGGAAACAAATCAATTTAAACCCAAATGTTGCAACTATCTCAATAAATGTAACTACAACAATAAAAAATTAGCCCTACTTAAATGCAAGCAACAAAATCACACACTTCTTAACACAAATAATGCATAACTTACCTCTATTGTAGAGAAAAAAATCATAATTTACCATAACTTCTCCATACGCCCCCAAAAATGGTGCAAAAATGTTGGTTGTCAAGATTGACCTCAACACTTACTTGTCAAACCAGGGGGTCATTTACTTCGAGGAACAATAAAATCAATGCCAAGAAGGTCTAGAAAACCCTGTAGAAATAAATCATGTCTCCAAATGAACAATCAATCTCTCTAAATTCCAGCGAAAAATAAAAATAAAAACTCTAATGTGCTATTCGGGCATTGGCATGTTTTGGCAACAATCGGACCAATATAGGTACTATCCACCTTAGAAAAGAAATATCCAAATAGATTGAGGTTATCAAAAAATAATATGGCCTAGAAAATGCACACAGGTTTTTAAAA
The DNA here is from genome assembly GCA_031772625.1 of Pinus tabuliformis. NCBI lineage: Eukaryota > Viridiplantae > Streptophyta > Pinopsida > Pinales > Pinaceae > Pinus > Pinus tabuliformis. The sequence goes on along the minus strand of CM062808.1, from coordinate 91,651,045 downwards.
TCCACTCAAGAAAATCAATATGTTCATTCCTGCACTAGTTATTCCTTTTTAACAATTCTATTCCTACACTCTGAAATATCTCATACAATCCCTGTGATACTCTTTTCTTCACACAATGTATACTTAACACTTAATATCCAGTTGTGTCAAATGAATCATAAGGCATGCACAATACCAAAAATATTCACTCTATTCAAATTAACCAATCAGCAAATCAAAACCTCAGAAATTGTGCTTCCAAAATAAAGAGGAAAAAGAAACTAGAGAAGTCTAGTTAAGAAAAAGATAGTTAAGAAAGAGACAAGTTCAAGAAAATCAATGACAATAGATCAAAACCTTTCATACCAACTCTCAAGAAATCGAAAGAATCTATTATGCATCAATTTTTTACAAGCATACTCTGTTCTTACTCTTGACTAAAAAATCAAACAATCATAAGCAACTCTTAGAATTTTTACTAGTGACTTGGCCTTTGTTTTTAAATAAAATTTTCAAGATAATATTAATGACCAGATATTCAATCAAGGGGGTTTATAAAGTTTTTTTCCTATACTATAATGATATTAAACAAGTTCATGAAGGTTCCTAAAATTCTTTTATGTTCTTGGTCTGATAACTAGGTTAAGTTCCATTCATTCAAATATAAAATGAAACTCCTTGAGAAGGAAATAATCAATCATTAAAGGGTAATCTCCAATATTAATGTATTTTCACTTCTATCCATCCTAAATTCCTTTAACTAATATACTTAATAGGAAAGTTTAAAGGAACAATACCAAGCAATCCCAGAACCTTAAATACAAGATCACTTAGATCTCACCAATTCAAACCATTCATCAGGAAAATACAAAGACTGAAAGCCACTTCAAAATTTACTTAAGAAAACAGGGTATACAAACATATGATGAACTTAATGCAACCAAACCCTTAACTTTCACAATCTCTCAATCTTTTAAAACTATGATCTAGACCTGACATTACCCAAAGTAAATCACTTAATGAAGGATATTACAAAAAGGTTTGATAGTAACTTCAAAAGAGTGTCCTAAAATCAAAGAATCAGACAAATAAATAACACCATAAACCTCTTTAAGATTCACACCACTCATCCCAGATTTTGATTATTTCATTCTCAAACCAAATGAATTAACAATTAGAGTATATAATGACTTTGTGCACACTATATGAAGCAATAAATACCATCATCTTTGCATTCCACAACTGCATTCACAAGAAACTCATACACACTGTGCTACCTAATGAAGGATAACAAGCTTGGTTGGTTGGGCCCTAGCCAACCAACTCGTTTCCTTTTTAAGAAAAGAGATAAATTATAGAGTATTCAAAAACATAAACATGATTAAGTCATATATATTAAACCTGACATTAAAGATTCCTTTATTGATCTAAAACCTAGCTTAGTACATCAGATGCTCGGTGGTCCAGTCCAAGAAGGTCCTGAGCGATACAAGAGTTCAACTTAAATGCCTAAAAACAACTAGCAATAGTATCGCCAACCTATTACATCTTGAAGCCTAGAATTTATAAGCATTTATAATGAATCATCATGGCTATAGTTAGCCTGTACATGAAAGGTAAATAGAAGTTGATATAACAATATTCAATAGCAAATCTTCATTTGGATGTTGTTGAATAGTAAGATTCCAAATCGATTTGAGTTCGTTCAAAATGAGATCATAATATGGAGTTTGTTCTTGACGATATGGAGAGATAAGTGTGTCTTGCCTTCACTAGAGTCCAAGGAAATCTTAAAAAGACTGACCCTAGTCCATTACTCAAACCCTAGTGTAGGAATATCGAGCTTGGTGCAGGAATCCATAGTCAAAATACATGTTTCCTATTTTTGACATGTGCACTTCACAATTCATTAAAGGCTAGCATAAGATAAAATAAATCCTTAAGACAACATCAAATGCAACATTAATCATAAAAACACTAATCTACCAAACTTTTTAAAGATAAATATTCCCAACTCCACATTATTTATGAATACAACAGTGAAAACCAAAATATGTACATAAATCTCTTCTTAGGGATTGTAAAACAAAGGATAATTATAACATTAGGTATAAAAAATGGGACAATTATAGAGCCTAACATTGTCCTATGATGATTTGAAGACCTTTGATTCTAGTATCATTCAACACAATATTCCTTTGAAGACTGGAATGATGCCACACATGTAAAATCTTAGGAAAATAAATCCCTTACTACTCCCATTGATTGAAAAGGAATTTAGGAGGTTGCTTCAAGCTAAAATCATTATGCCTCTACGGTACTCAAATTGGGTGTCGAATTTAGTCCATGTCAAGAAGAAAAATAGAGAGATCAGATTATGTGTGGACTTCAGAAACATGAACAGGGCTTCTCTAAAGGATAACTATCCTTTTCCCAAGATGGATTACATTTTTCAAAAGGTGGTGGGATCATCCCAATTATCAATGAATGATGGGTTATCTAGGTATAATCAGATTTTTGTACATTATGGGGATCAGAAGAAACCAAATTTTACCACACCTTGGGGGAATTTATCTATGCCAGGATGCATTTTTGTCTCATAAACATTGGAGCCACTTTTCAAAGGGGAATGGATATAGTGTTTGTTGGGGAGAAAGACAAATTTGTGGTAATTTATCTAGATGACATATTTGTCTTCTCTAAATATGATGAGGAACATATCCAACATTTGCAGCTTATCTTTGAAAAGTGAAGGAATTTTTTATTGTCTCTAAATCCAAAGAAGTCACAATTTTCTCTAAGCAAAGTGTGGACTCTGTAGTAAAAATTTTCAAGATCCCTTTAATATAGACATTCACAAAAGTTAAGGGTAGAAATGAAGTAAGGCAAGAAGTTTTTGATTACTTAGACTAATTGAAGTAGATTGCTACCAAACAGGACCTAGATATCAATAGATATACCATGCATAAGTATATTGGTGGCCGTACTAAGATTAACACTATGTTGTTCTTATTGAAGAAGAGATAAAAAATGATTCCAAAACTATCTACCTAGATGCGATGGAAGCTAGAGTCCACTTCCAGCCTACTCTTCTCACAAAATTCGAGGAAATTGTCACATAGTATAAAGCATGGCATCACTATGTGATTGAAGATCTACAAATTGAATTTGATGAGCTAGAGTTTCCTCAAACTCAAGATTTATTATTAGGCTTGTTTTATTAGGCTCTACCCATTTTTGTCTCATATGGGTTTTTGTAATATTGTATTAGAAATAATAAGTAAGTGGAAGTCCAATTGCCAATTGTGGAATATGAAAAGTCATTAGTTAGGAAAGGACAAAGGAAGTCAAAGTGTCATGAGGGTAGCTCAAGAGTCATAAAGGGAGATGAAGATTCATCTCATATGTTATAAATATACCCTCATAACTCACGAAAAGGGTTTGGAACCAAAGGCTTGGACGCTTTGTTTAATAGCCTTGGCCTCTCTATTTTAGCGTAAGAGGATTATCATTCATTGGAGAAGAAAATGTTGGCTTCATGTTCCACTATTGGGGCCAGTATCTTGTCAACTGTAAATGTATGTCTAAAACTTTCACTTTTTAATAAAAGCTCAAAACCAACACGTATTCACGCATATGTCGTGGATGTAGTAAGACTATTATTGTTATATTTGCAATATCGGTTGTTTCATTTATGCTAATTCTCATAAACTAATTCATTTTATTTTATATGAATCTTGTTGAATGTGTGTTGTTATGTTATTATGATCATTTTTATCTTATGAACTATTTTGCAGGTTAACTAATAATTATCTTTGATTGCTTGTGTGTCTCTTTTAAGCTAAGTATTATTACATGCTTCTAAGAGGCTCAATTCTTTCCCTTCAGTGTGATGGAACCTCTCATGCATTATATTTGACACTTCACAAAGTTCATACAGTTGCTTTCACCAAAGCCATGCATATCTCATTCTATGTGTTTATTGCAACCAAGGCACACCTTTGAAACCACCACTTTGGCAACCGTCCATTTTCTAGTTTGAGATCTTGCTCCAAATATGTGGGGTTTAATTGAGCCTTCACATTAGGGATTCCCCCTTCCCTATTGGCGAATTCTCGCACCGTTAACACCTTTTCACCTAAAGCGAGAGGATTCTTGGAATCCTCAATGAATGTCTTCTCAGGTGTTCTTTGTTACCAAGACAATCTGAGAACCAACAATATATAAATCCATTTTATTCATATTTATAGTCTTATGATCATTATAGAGTTCATGGGGGTTGTCAGGAGTGTTGTGGGGCAAATTGGAATGCGTTTGGAGGCTTTTTCCATAGTGCTAAAGGATCAGGACAAAGTGTTACATGATTGTCTTATTTTTCTACAGGATCATATCCGAGAGCAACCTGTGGGCTTAGAAAGTGTTTAGAAGGCACGGAATGGTGGGATAAGGTATGGTTAGGGTGTATGAAGCTCTTTCCAAGCCTAGTGATTCTCAGGATCCCATATTGCACAAGGAAAGATGCACATGGTGGCCTCTAAAAAATCTAAAAAGTGATCTCTATAAATAGTCTGCTTGAAGAGGTTTTTTGGGAAGGAAGGAAAGTGTTGGTGATGGAATGAAAAGTGTAAATGACTATGATAATCCCTGCAAACAAATACCCTGAGCTGTACAAGAGATAAAGTGTTCTTTCAATGCTTGAAAAAAGTGTCAAACACATTATTTAATTGCAGAAAACAGAGATGAAAAAGGAAACTAATTCATATCTAACTATTGAAAGAGAAAATTAACTATGTTTTTGGCTTTCCAACACAATATATACAACCACACTTCCCAAAAGAGAGATGATTTACATACCTGCACAAGCAACCTTCTCATAAATAAATTCTGCTAGAAAGGAAAGGAAATACTGCTAGCTAGATATAGGAAATAAGATGCATGAATAAAATACACAAAGGAGAGGGACTAGAGCCTTTGGGTTGGGCCCTAACCCAAGGATATTTGGCTCTCTAAATATGGATGGGACTGAAAATAAAATTGCCTACATTCACTGTCAAAGAGTTCATGCATAAAAAAATACTAGGAAAAGAAGCTTGCTACTCCTCGAAGTATATTCTCCACTAATTCAAACTTGCTATTGGGATACTAAGACCATTTATCTATATAAAAATACTTGAGTGACAACCTCCTTGAATAGGGGGACTACTTCCCTCCAAAACTCCTATAAAAGTGGATCTAGTCCCCAACGGGAGGAATCTTTATTAAATACTGAAATTTGACTTCTCTTGTAGAAAGGAACACATCCCTAGATTTTCTCAATCAATGGAGCCCCAAAAATTTTCAATGATTTCATGATATCCTATTCATTTATTGGTCCATCATGTACTAGGGAGAAAGTCCCTAGATTATGTCATCTTCCAAATCTTCAAAATATACCCAGTATTCTCATAATATTCTACCAAAATAAATATTATTAGGCACATAATATGCAATTATATCTAAAACTTCCTAAGAACTTATTAAAGATAAGAAAACATTATTAAGTGTAGAATGAGGGATTTAATATAGCCTTTATGAGCATAGGAAATGTTAGATGGGCCGTAATTTGTATCTAATTTGGAGGCCCATCACCGCCCCACATTGACACCTGACATGGTAATGGATGGTGGACGAGAGCAATATAAATATGAGGATGAATTGATGGAATCAAAGGAACTAGTTTCCATATGTGGATATCTAGGTGGAGGGACATTGAATTGTCAAGCAAGAGTTAAAGGATATCCTAATGGAAAATGAGGGAGAAGGCCACAAAGTCTTCACGAAAAACACCTAGGGGGTACAATGATGTCATGAAAAAATAAAACTGTAAAGGATAAAGGGTAAGGTTTGGAGAAGAATAATAAAAAAGAGCAAGAAAACACCTATTGAAGTGGTTCAATGATGTTAGGACAAAATAAAACTCTAAAGGATAAAGGGTAAGGTTTGGAGAAGAAGAATAAAAAAGAGCAAAAAAACACCTAGATTGCTACCAAACAGGACCTAGATATCAATAGATATACCATGCATAAGTATATTGGTGGCCCTACTAATATCAATACTATGTTGTTCTTATTGAAGAAGGAGATACAAATTGATTCCAAAACTGTCTACCTATATGTGATGGAAGCTAGAGTCCACTTTCAGCCTACTCTTCTCACAAAGTTTGAGGAAATTGTCACATAGTATAAAGCATGGCATCACTATGTGATTGAAGATCTACAAATTGAGTTTGATGGGCTAGAGTTTCCTCAAACTCAAGATTTCTTATTAGGCTTGTTTTATTAGGCTCTACCCATTGTTGTCTCATATGGGTTTTTGTAATATTGTATTTGAAATAATAAGTAAGTGGAAGTCCAATTGCCAATTGTGGAATATGAAAAGTCATTAGTTAGGAAAGGACAAAGGGAGTCAAAGTGTCATGAGGGTAGCTCAAGAGTCATAATGGGAGATGAAGATTCATCTCACATGTTATAAATATACCCTCATAACTCACGAAAATGGTTTCGAACCAAAGGCTTGGACACTTTGTTTAATAGCCTTGGCCTCTCTACTTTGGCATAAGAGGATTATCGTTCATTGGAGAAGAAAACGTTGGCTTCATGTTCCACTATTGGGGCCAGTATCTTGTCAATTGTAAATGTATGTCTAAAAATTTCACTCTTTAATAAAAGCTCAAAACCGACACGTATTCACGCATATGTCATGGATGTAGTAAGACTATTCTTGTTATATTTGCAATATGGGTTGTTTCATTTATGCTAATTCTTATAAACTAATTCATTTTATTTAATATGAATCTTGTTGAATGTGTGTTGTTATGTTATTATGATCATTTTTATCTTATGAACTATTTTGCAGGTTAACTAATAACTATCTTTGATTGCTTGTGAGTCTCTTTTAATCTAAGTATTATTACATGCTTCTAAGAGGCTCACTTATTTCCCTTCAGTGTGATGGAACCTCTCATGCATTATATTTGACACTTCACAAAGTTCATACACTTGCTTTCACCAAATACATGCATATCTCATTCTATGTGTTTATTGCAACCAAGGCACACCTTTAAAACCACCACTTTGGCAACCATCCATTTTCTGGTTGGGGATCTTGCTCCAAACTATGTGGGGTGTAATTGAGCCTTCACATCGGGGATTCCCCCTTCCCTATTGGTGAATTCTCGCACCGTCAACACCTTTTTACCTAAAGCAAGAGGATCTTGGAATCCTCAATGAATGTCTTCTCAGGTGTTCTTTGTTACCAAGACAATCTGAGAACCAACAATATATAAATCCATTTTATTCATATTTATAGTCTTATGATCATTATAGAGTTCATGGAGGTTGTCAGGAGTGTTGTGGGGAAAATTGGAATGAGTTTGGAGGCTTTTTCCATAGTGCTAAAGGATATGGACAAAGTGCTACATGATTGTCTTATTTTTCTACAGGATCATATCCAAGAGCAATCTGTGGGCTTAGAAAGTGTTTAGAAGGCACAAAATGGTGGGATAAGGTATGGTTAGGGTGTATGAAGCCCTTTCCAAGCCTAGTGATTCTCAGGATCCCATATTGCACAAGGAAATATACACTTGGTGGCCTCTAACAAGTATAAAAAGTGATCTCTATAAATAGTCTCCTTGAAGAGGTTTTTTGGGAAGGAAGGAAAATTTTGGTGATGGAATGACAAGTGTAAATGACAATGATAATCCCTACAAACAAATACTTTGACCTGCACACAAGATAGAGTGTTCTTTCGATGCTTGAAAAGAGTGTTAAACACATTATTTAATTGCAGAAAACAGAGATGAAAAAGGAAACTAATTCAGATCTAACTATTGAAAGAGAAAATTAACTATGTTTTTGTCTTTCCAACACAATATATGCAACCACACTTCCCAAAAGAGAGATGATTTACATACCTGCACAAGCAACTTTATCATAAGCAAATTTTGCTAGAAAGGAAAGGAAATGCTGCTAGCTAGATATAGGAAATAAGATGCATGAATAAAATACACAAAGGAGAGGGACTAGAGCCTTTGGGTTGAGCCCTAACCCAAGGATATTTGGCTCTCTAAATATGGATGGGACTGAAAATAAAATGACCTACATTCACTGTCAAAGAGTTCATGCATAAAAAAATACTAGGAAAAGAAGCTTGCTACTTCTCGAAGTATACTCTCCACTAATTTGAACTTGCTATTGGGATACTAAGACCATTTATTTATATAAAAATACTTGAGTGACAACCTCCTTGAATAGGGGGGCTAATTCCCTCCAAAACTCCTAGAAAAGTGGATCTGGTCCCCAACGGGAGGAATCTTTATTAAATACTGAAATTTGATTTCTCTTGTAGCAGGGAACACATCCCTAGATTTTCTCAATCAATGGAGCCCCAAAAATTTTCAACGATTTCATGATATCCTATTCATTTATTGGTCCATCATGTACTAGGGAGAAAGTCCCTAGATTATCTCATCTTCCAAATCTTCAAAATCTACCCAGTATTCTCATAATATTCTACCAAAAAATATATTATTAGGCACATAATATGCAATTATATCTAAAACTTCCTAAGAACTTATTAAAGATAAGAAAACATTTTTAAGTGTAGAATGAGGGATTTAATATAGCCTTTATGAGCATAGGAAATGTTAGATGGGCCTTAATTTGTATCTAATTTGGAGGCCCATCACCGCCCACATTGACACTTGACATGGTAGTGGATGGTGGATGAGAGGAATATAAATATGAGGATGAACTGATGGAATCAAAGGAACTAGTGTCCATATGTGGATATCTAGGTGGAGGGACCTTTAATTGTCAAGCAAGAGTTAAAGGATATCCTAATGGAAAATGAGGGAGAAGGCCACAAAGTCTTCATGAAAAACACCTAGGGGGTGCAATGATGTCAGGACAAAATAAAACTCTAAATGATAAAGGGTAATGTTTGGAGAAGAAGAATAAAAAAGAGCAAGAAAATGCCTAGTGCAGTGGTGCAAAGTGTAAGCTAACTACAATGTATTACTGCTCTAATTTAGGAAAACCCATTGTATAAAATAAAAATGAACTCTAGCCTAAAGGTTATTTACTCCTAAAACAAGTCCTAGTTCTATGTTTCCATTGGCCTTCCAAAATACTTCTTACTTGTGGGTTATGGTTTCCACAGGAAAAGCTATCTGGTGAAAGGTAAGGTAGATGGATGATTTTTGGCCACAACCACCCCTATAGGGTGTTTTTCCTAAGAATGGCCACTAAGTTACCTCTGTCTCATGGGGGAACATGAATCTTGGGCTTCTAGGTAGTCAACTACCAGCACAAGATTCACTACCATGAGTTGGGTAGCCTCGAGGAGAATCCCTCACATTTTGGCCTAATCCTAACCCCCTCTCAAACGGGTTTTTGTCACACTCTGGTTTTGACCGTGGGACAATGGAGAATTTTAAAGCTCCCTACAAGGACAACTTCTACGTCTCAATGTAAGTGATCAATGGGTGTTATTGAAATCCTATCCCAATAATCCTAACTTAATTAATATATTGTTTTTCCTTGATTCCCAAGTGGGCTTAAATCTATGTGTGTTGTTAAGTTGTTAATGTGAGAGTTTAAAATTCTTGGCTTGGAGGTGCTAACCAAGCTCTCATTCACTTAAGGCATGCAAATGTGTGTGCAAAAGTGTTTTTCAATGGGTTCATTGAAGCAAGTTTTCAAATGCCATGTGCTGCTGGAAAGTAAAGCATGTAACTATAAAATACACTAAAAAATAAATAGCAAAAACATAGTAAAATGAACACGCTATTTCCCACCCAAAAAGCTATGAACACAACACAAAAGTACTATGAAAAAGAAAGCTAACCAAAGAAAAAAGAGACTCAAATATCAAGTACTAAGTGGGGTTGGGATCTAAGATCAAAGTTATTGATTTTACGCAGAAAATAGGAATGACTAAATATTGGAAAAGAACAACAAATAAACTAAAAAGAAAAAGACACCTAGAAAGACCCTACGGAAATGATGTAACACAAGAGTCAAATGAGATCCAAAGTGATGATACTAGGGATTAAATGGATTGAAACTAAAGGTTTATTATGCTAAAAAATAGTGGTTGGAAGTTCTTATCACTAGACTACCCAACTCAACAAACCCTCTAGAAAGTAGTGGAGGTGTACTTCAAACCCCAAGGAGCTTTTTTACTTTCCTCCTAAATATAAGAAAACTAAGAGTATCCAAGCCTACTAGATTGAACATGAACGTAGAAAGACTCCCCCCTAACAGACAAACATAACACACACTTGGGAAAACCCTGAAAATTTGCATAAATCTAGAAAAAAATGGCAACATAAAAAATGATCTGTTTCATGCACAATAGCAAAGGTTTTAGCCTAAAACCTGCATAGCTAGTACTGAAAATGCTTCAAAAAGTGTGTTGGGTTCTCGAGACTCTCGTTTCACATATCTTCAACGTAAATCGTTGTCTCTTGCTTGTCTAGTACCCATGACTTGCAAAAAAGAAGTAAAAGCACAAAAACAAAGAGACTTTTCCAAAACATCACTAAAAATCTAAAAATAGAAATAGAAACGAAAGAGAGCAAATTGCAGATTCGAAATCACTAGGGATCTGAAAATCTAAACCAGTGGAGTTGTCATTTATTAGTATGAAGATTTCTAGAATGTGTACCAAAAATCCTCAATTTAGTTATTGGTGACAAAGAGCCCTAACAACCATGGAAATAAACATAAAATTTGCTAATATGCTTGACATATGTAAAAACATTGTTAGAAACCCAACAAAAAATGGCCTGTAAATGTTGAAGAACACGTAACCATTGATTATACAATGAAAACCCAATGGAAATGAAATTATTTTTATTATTATTATAAAGATTACACCTGTTGGAGAAGAATGTAGACTTGGGTCTAAAGCACCCCCCTCCGTGGAATGGGTTCTTTGTATTCCCTTCGCTTCAATAGTTGGTATATCTCTCGCTGGTTGCAATGAGAAAAATGGATAGAGAATATTTGAACTCAAAGTGGGAGCTCAAATGTTGTAGGATGATAATGACGATGATGAAATGGCCATGTGTAGAGAGTGACGAGAAAACCTGTCTATTTATAATAAAATGTTAGGATAGATCTACAAAAATAATAAAAAAATATTAGACTAAATCAAGATCTAGGCGTCAAGAATATTTTAATATTTTTGAGAAAGTGAAATATTTTTGAAATGGTCAAAAAAATCTTTATTTAGTAAACTATATAAAAAAAATAATGATTTATTGAGTTAATTAAGGAAAATGTTTAAAGTAATTAACAAATAAAAAACAATTTATTAAATACCTTAAAGGTATATAGTCAAAGTGAGTAAGAGATAATCATTAAATAATGTTTTAATAATTATCTCATAGGAGAGAATTTTAACTATTACAGAATAATAAATAAACAATGCTTTATTTAGTTATTCTTATGGATGAGTGAGAATATTTTTAATTATTTTTAGTAAATGGGTAAATATGAAAATAACATGAAATTAATTAAATGAATTTCTGGGTTACTTTCAAGTCGGTAAACATAAATAATTTAGGAAAAGTGGTTCTCTAAATTATTTCCTAAAGTGAAAGTGGGCTTTATGTGTAAAACCCATAATAATTGGTGTATTTCGATCATCCTAATGGAAAATGGCTAAGTAATCACTTTTTATGTGACAACACATATTATCAAGCTATCACATAATCTAAAAAGCATAATCTCTTTATTAATGGTGCTTGAGAATGCTAAGCGTTGGGTAATTGATGTAAATATTTGGTTGTTATGATCTTAAAATATCATCCCTTTTTCCTTACAGTTTTCAATTCATAATTTCATTATTACAACTCCAACAAGGCATGAGCATGTGATTATAGCCACAAGTAAATAATATGCAAATTAAACCAATGATGCTTGGGAATGTTGGGCATTGAGTAATTGATGTAAACATTTGGTTGTGGAGATCTTAAAATCTCATTGTTTTTTTCCTATGCTTTCAATTCACAATTTCATTATTACCAAACTCCAATAGGTCATGAGCATGTAATGATAGCTACAAATAAATAGTATGCACATTAAACCAATGATCCTTGGGAGTGGTAGGCGAATAAATAATATGCACATTAAACCAATGATCCTTAGGAATGCTAGGCATTAGGTGAAAATGTAAACATTTTGGTTGTTAGATCTTAAAATCTCATTCCTTTTTCCCTAAGCTTTTTAATTTATAATTTCATTATTACAACTTCAACAAAACATTAACATGTGATGATAACCACAAGTAAATAATATGCACATTAAACCAATAAAAAAATTAAATATAATTACCTCACAATTAATTAACTATAATATTACTCAAACACCTCATTCTCCTATAATATCCCACAGTGAAAAAGACCTCTATACAAATTTCACTACACATTACATTTTACTCTAGAGAAGTATACTCCTAGACCTCTATACAAATTTCACTACACATTACATTTTACTCTAGAGAAGTATACTCCTAGGTAATACTACAACATAAAAACATATACATAATTATTTTGTGTCAAAATAGTGTGAGAAGGTATATTTACTAACTTAAATAAAAAATTACACCATATTTACCTTATATAATAAAAAATGATTATTAATAAATGATGGGCATTGTCAATTACTATTAACACTTCAAGTCAATGTATGTAGTTGTTTGATATTTAATTTAAATCTTACTCAATAGTGATGTTATTAATAGAAAGTTCATGTGGATTTCGATAATAAGTAATAGTCAAATGGTGTATTGCTGTAGAGAGACATTAATGATTGTGAAGAAAAAGGAGAGAAAAAAATAAATAGTACCGACCAGAGGGATCAATAAATTTGGTGCCTTGTCAAGCTTCGTGCTTTTGGTAACCTCTCTTCCTTACCTACAGACAACACACAGTGAGGTCGTTGACTCGGTAAAACCAATCATCATCAATATATATGAATAAATCATTAGAGAGTGGATGCACCAATTAAATCTAACTTCCACGGAGTGGTTGCACTGATGTATTATTACCCCAAATGCAAAGATCATATTTTTGAGCCCAATGTACTTATTATAATCGTTTGTTATATGATAATGAAATAAGTTATAATGTGTAAACCATTGATTTCACTGTAACAAATTCTTTCTTCGTTTTTCATCCAATGTAGCCTCTCCAGGATAACTTTTTTAAACAGAACAATTTTTGAAAATATAGTAACATTAACTTGTGGAAATGTGGGTGTTACTGCATTTCTCATATTTCCTTTTCCATCTCGTAGTTGTTATAGTAATCCTAGAAAATTATAGTATTTGTAGATTATTATTATTATTATTTTATATGTATAATAAATAATATTTTTTAAAATAAAATAAATCTTATAATAATATTTTGAGGTGGATAAATATTTTTTATTATTTATATATATATATATATATTAAAATTTAATTATTCTTTTTCATATAATAATTATGTTTACTTTTTTTTAAATAAAGGAAATAAATATTTTTTATAAATAGTTTTCAAGCCCATTAGATTGAGTGCCCTTTAGTATTTGAGGAGTTTATTTAAAAATTAGATATATAATTTAAAAGATCCAATATTTATTGAGAAATGCATTTTAAATTTGAGTTTTGTATAAATTGAAATTAATGGAAAAAGTTTGTTTCATGGTTGTGTGTGTCTTAGATTAGAGTTAGTTCCTATTTCCTTGAAGATAGTTTTGATATCCCTAAATTGAATATAAACTTATATATTTCTGATTTGATGATTAATGGAAGAGAGCGGTACTGTTTTGGCAGTCTCCAAGTGTAGCTTGGCTCGCTTGTGAGCTGCTAGTTCTAGTGTGTAAGTTTCATTCTAATTTGTTTTTCCGTTTTTTAACATGGTATCAAAGCCTTGGTGGCTAGATTGAGAGCCACAGTGGCTAAGAGCCCTTGTGGCTGGGATTGGAGAGTGTGTAAGCCTTGGTGGTTGAGAGCCTTCGTGGATGGTACAACTTTTTTTGTGACAGAGCACTGGTATTTTGAGTAAGCCTTATCAACGCGACCCCAACAAGGAGAAGTCAACGCTAATTTCTAGTGTTACTCCCACGCTGATGACCAAAAACTTATCAGATTTTTTCTCAACGCAACCCGCAACAAGGTGAATTAGCGCTGATGTTTTCTGCATGTTAGAGGTGGCCCAGGACCAGATGTACATGTGTTGGTGGTCCTGTCTAGCATTTCATTGGAGGATCTAGAGTTAGATCCGTAGATCATCTATTGGAGGATCTGGAGTTAGATCCATAGATTGATTTTTGGAGGATCTAGAGGTGGATCTGTAGATCGACTGGTTTTTCCACAATGAATAATCACATTGCAGAGATGTACCTTAATGAGAGTAATAAGCTTGATGGGTAAAATTACGCCAACTAGAAGTTCAAGTTGCAGGCATTGCTTAAGGGTTCTAATGCGTGGATAATTGCAAATGACGATGAAGTAAAGCCGATTGCAGTCGGTGGTGCCACAACCACATCAGTTTAGAATTGGGAAAAGAGGGAAAATAAAGCGAAGGTGTTGTTGAAGATGTTGGTAAAAGACATCATAATCCCTCATATTCGAGAATTCAAAACCACCAATGAGATTTGGGTGACACTCAAGGATTTGTATGAAATGAAAAATACAAATCGTGTGTTGTTTCTGAAGAGTAAGATTCTCTCCATTAGAATGGAAGGGAATAAATCCGTTGTTACGTTGATCTCACGGATTAAATATCTAAGAAATAAGTTGGGTGACATAGGGGAGAAAGTGTCCAACACTAACCTCATCACAATTACCTTAAATGGCATGATAAAGGATTATCGAATGTTCATTACAGGGTTTGCAGCAAGGGAGAAATCTCCCACCTTTGAAGAGTTGGCAGGGATTTTGATGCATGAAGAAGAAAGACGTATGAACCTGAAGCCCCAGAATGCATATTTGGCATTGGTGGCAAAGGAAAATTTCTTCAAAGGGAAACCAGGAAGAGGAGAGAAAAGCGGTGGTCTGTCTCAGAAAAAGTCATTTCAAGGTATGTCATCCCCTAAAAATGATTCAGGAATTAAGTGTTTTTACTGTGGCAGAACTGGTCATATTTCTAGAGATTGTCATAAAAATAAAACTGATGAAACCAGACAAAGACACAAGAGGCATACATGGCATTTTGTTGGTGAAGATCAGAATCGTGATCTTAGATTATTTGTGTCTAATGTTGCTCTTTCTGCTAAGATCGATGAGGCTAAAACTTGGTTTGTGGATTCTGGAGCATCCACTCATATGACAGGTAATAAACATGGGTGTGAAAATTTTAAGGAGATCAACAATGGTGCGAACATATACCTTGGAGATGACATAGCATATAAAATTAAAGGGTATGGAGATATTCCTGTGATATTGCCAAATGGTATTAAAAGGAATTTGATCTCTGTCTCCATGATTGCAAATCAAAATTTAAAGGTAGAATTTTTCAAAACTTACTATGTTATAAAGAATTTGTTGGATCATCAGAAGTCGATTACATCAAGAGTAAGAGTTGGAGGCCTATATAAGTTGAATGTTACAAGCGTGCCACATCAAGCTTTAACTTTAACGACTATGACAACAGAGAATATTTGGCATCAAAGGTTTGGTCACATCAACCTTCATGACGTATTGTTGTTGCAAAAACAAGGTATGGTTGATGGACTTCCTATTTTAAAGAATGAAAATATTGATTGTGAAGGTTGTGCACTTGGAAAAATGCATAGGGATGAATTTCCCTATCGCTTAAATAGGAGAAAGAAATATATACTCAAACTTGTGCATACTGATATATGTGGACCCATGCGAACAAGGTCCTTAGGTGGAGCTTATTATTTCTTGTTATTTATTGATGACTGCACAAGGTATACATGGGTATACTTTCTTAGAAGGAAAAATGACGCTTTCGAGTATTTTAAAGAATTTAGAAATATGGTTGAAAAGCAGACTAGCAAATTCATTGAAATTCTTCGCTTGATCAAGGGGGAGAATACAGGCTTGGAAACTTCATCAAATATTGTAGAATTCATGGAATAACACAACAATTATAGTACCCCACACTCCACAACAGAATGGGGTTGCAAGAAAGAACAGAAATTTGGTGGAGTGTGCATGCAACATGATGTAAGGTAAGAACCTATCCAATGGTTTTTGGGCATAAGCAATTAGTACTACAGTTTACTTAAAGAATAGAAGTCCAACTAGGTGTCTTGATCTCAAGACTCCATTTGAGGCTTTGTATGGTTTCAAACCTGTATTCCATCACTTAAGGGTATTTGGTTCTAAAGCTTTTGCACACATCCCTAAGGAAGATAGGAAGAAATTGGATGCTAAAGCTATAAAATGCATATTTATAGGGTATTGTTTTGATTTCAAAGCATATAAGATGTTTATTCCATCTACTCACAAGGTATTTGTGAGTAGAGATGTTATCTTCCATGAACATTTTGATGAAGGGATTAAGGACATAAGTTATGAGGAGTGCCACATGCCTTTAATGATTGAAGACAATAATGATGAAGCCAAATATAGTCATTTACAACAGCAACAACAAAAAGATGAATCTAGTGATCTAGACATATTCAATAGTCGAACTCCACTTAGAGGTGAGAAAGAAATCACATAGGACAGAATTGAGGCAAGTTCGCTACCAAGGAGATCAGGAAGGTAGACTCACTTACCTATAAAGTACAAAGATTATACTCTTATGACTAGTATTTTAAATGTTGTTGAGCCCATTAATTATAATGAAGAAAATTAGTATGAGGAATAGAGGTCAGCTATGAAAGAAGAGTATGAGTCCATAATTAAAAATAAAACATGGGAATTAATTGAACTTCCAAAAGGAAAAGAGCCCATAGGTTGTAAATGGCTATATAAAATTAAGTTCAAAGTAGATGGTAGTGTAGACAAATATAAATCTAGATTGGTGGCCAAAGGGTACTCATAGAAAGAAGGAATTGATTATGAGAATACTTTTTCTCTTGTAGCTAAGTTAAATACTATTAGGATGTTAATAGCTTTAGCTGCAAAGTACCATTGGAGTTTACAATAACTAAATGTAAAATCTGCTTTTCAAAATGGAGAATTGAATGAAGAAATATATTTAACACAACTTGAAGGGTTCATTAAAAAGGGGCAGAAACACTTGGTCTGTAAAATTAAAGAAGGCATTGTATATGTTGAAACAGGCTCCCAGATCTTGGATGAGAAAATAGACTCTTTCTTCTTACAACATGGTTATAAGAGAAGTAAAAATGATCCAAATATGTATACCAAAGTTGATTCAAAGGGGCAGATTGTGTTGATTTCCTTATATGTTGCTGATTTAATTGTTACTGGAAATTCTTATGTATTCATTGAATAAATTAAAGTGAATATGTCACATGTATTTGAAATGAAGGACCTTGGAGAACTACATTATTGTTTGGGTCTTGAAATCTTGAGAGATATTGGCCAAACTTTTTTTACTAAAGGAAAGTATGTTAGGGAATTGTTGAATAAATTCAGAATGGATTAGTGTAAAGTTTCTTCAGTACCTATACAACAGATTGTTAAATTTCAGAGTGATGATGGTTCTAAAGAGGTGGATGCTACACTATACAAACAATTGGTTGGAATTTTGATTTATTTGACTACAACTAGACCTGACTTAGCATATTCAGTGAGTGTGTTGAGTCAGTTCATGACAAAACCTCTTGAAAATAATTGGGTGGCAACAAAAGGTGTCCTAAGGTATCTTCAAGGAACCATAAATTTTGGCATTAAATATATTGATTCTTTTGATGTTAAATTGAAAAGCTATTCAGATTTAGATTGGGTTGGAAATTTGGACGATAAAATATCTATAACTGGGTATGCTTTCAATATTGGGTCTGGGGTCATTTCTTGGAGCAGTAAAAGGAAGAGTATTGTATCTTTATTATCAACAGAAGAAAATTATTAAGTTGTATGTGCAATCACTTGTGAAGCAATTTGGTTGAGAAGACTTCTTCATGATGCAGGAGAAAAACAAACGGATGATACAATGATTAAATGCGACAACCAAAGTTCAATCAAGATGGAAAAATAATCTTGTTTTTCATAAAAAACACAAAACATATAGATACTCAATTTCATTTTGTTAGAGAAAAGGTTCAGTCCAAAGAGGTTTTTCTTGAATATTGTAACACCTGTGAAAATGCAACTAATATATTCACCAAGCCCCTTGGGAAGATTAAATTTGAATTATTTAGGGAGATGTTACGCATGCAAGTGAATCCTTTATCCATTAAGGGGAGAGCTGAAATTAATGGAGAAAGTTTGTTTCACGGTCGTGTGTGTGTCTTAAATTAGAGTTAGTTCTTATTTTCTAGGAAATAGTTTTGATCTCCCTAAATTGACTGTAAGCTTATATATTTCTGATTTGATGATTAATGGAAGAGAGAAGTATTGTGTGGGCAATCTCAAGGTGTAGCTTGGCTCACCTGTGAGCTGCTAGTTTTAGTGTGAAAGTTTCATTCTAATTTGTATTTCCATTTTTTAATAGCATATTTATTATAATGTTGTATTGAATTGTCAAAATAATTTAGCTCAAGTGGTATGGTTCACAATTTGTGTCCTAGGTAGTGTGGGTTCAAATTTCCTGAGACATATTGACCCTTGTACTTGGAGATAATGCTTACATGGTAAATTTAGAGTTGCTTTGGGTTTTTATTGAGAGAATATATCAACCTCCTTATCTATGTTTCGCTTTTGTTGGATCTCAATCCAACTATATATTTGTATAATATTTGTGAATAAATAGAGTGTGGAAAAATAATTTTTGATGTGTATACTGGTTTATTTGTTGGTATCAGATCCTTTTTGGCTGCTTCACCCCATAAGGAAGGGCTAGAGATATGCAAGAGTAATCGTTTTGTGCAAAGTGTCAGAAGAAGTTGTACAGGGTGTTCTTATGTCTAGTGAACGCTTTTTATGTGACGTTGTTTATAGAAGTAAGGGATACCATCCTGAATTTTTTTGTCACCTACTTTTCTAAGTCTCTTGCAGAGGCGTTCTTGGCTATGAACAATTTTTTCCTTGAAAATTTTGTTGGAGAAATTTGTTCTGGTCATAGATAAGTCGACAAGTCATTAAGTTTTTGTCAAGATAGGAGCGATAAGTGAGAAGGTGTTGGGAGCGGGATCGACAAATTGTGTCATGATATGGATAGTCTGTCTGCTCATTTTTCTAGTAAGATGGATATTTCAGAATCTGTCATTTCTTCATACTGGGACTTTTTTGCCTATAAAACCATGTTGCTTTCGTGCCTCAAGTCCCTGCAGTTAAAGACTGAGCACAAGATAATCAAATTAGTGTGCATTCTAATTTATTTTTTGGTATGCACGAAGACTCCCTGCCTGTGATATGGTGCGCAATGGGTGTCGACAACAACTGATCAAACTTCCAAGGCCGGAGCTACTTCGTACCTAGACTCGAAGTCTTATACTCTTGGTCACGGGGAATAATAGACCCTAGGACCTTTGGAGCGGAGCGGGTCCCAACCGTTGTCGTATCCATGAAGAAGTTAAGCTCTAGTGCGGGAATGTAAATTTGAGGGCTGTGTCTGACAGAGTTGGCATTCTGTTGTAGCGTTGTGGCCAACAACAAGCGAATATCCTGGCCACGATTGTTATCGTGGACGTAATTAGGGAGGACCGAGTGAACATAAGTTGGAATCGACCTCGACATCTATCAAAGAAGCAATGTATGGATGAAATCCTTTACTGCTACTAAATCCACGTATGGAGAGTTATTAATTGTTGGGCGTTTGTTCATTGTAAAATTATGGGCGGGAGTGATTTCTTTATTTTAGAGTTATTAGTAGTGATATGAATATAGTATTGATTGAGTGTGTAAAAGACCAATTAATGAACAAAGGAATATAATTAAATTAGTGGTTCTCAGGTTCTTTGGTGCCGAGAGCATATGGCTAGTTTGATTGTGTGAGTCTGTTATAAGTTGATGGGTCTTGTTGTGCTTCAGGCTTCAAGAACATTAGTTACAGGACAATTTATGAGATGCTTGTATGTAGAAAGTTCAATTTCGTAATTGACTCCTAGATAGAATCCAATATCGAGATTGTCTTTTGGGAGATCGAGAAGCGTCAATTATACAAAGTTCACCAAAGATGGTTAGAGGCGGTTATGTCTTAAATGAGTTGAATGAGAAGCTCAAAGATTGTGGTGGTGAAAAGAGCATTGTCTGAGAGACTTTAGAGTGGGCATAAGTGTCGAGGAAGACCAGTGAGACATATGTGACATGTGAATTGTAATTTGTTATTTTTGTATTAATCTTTGTAATGATGTAATGTAGGCATTAAAGGGGCAACTTGGGGATAATGATTACATAGTAAATTTAGAGTTGGTTTGGGTTTTGTTGAGAGAATATCTCAACCTCCTTATCCATGTTTAGCTTCCGTTGGATCTCAATCTAACTATATATTTGTATAATATTTGTGAATAAATAAAGCGTGCAAAATTAATTTTTGGTGTGTAAACTGGTTTCTTTGTAGACATTTATGAAATATTGGTTCTACCAAGTAAAATAGTGGCAGTGGTTTCTAGGGAGTTACCGATTGTGCCTAGTGGAATGTACTCATTATTGTTAAAAAAATAATAATATTGTATTGAATTAATTCTACTTGAACAAATAATTCTATTTTTAGATAAATGCGAATAAATACCTATTTTGAAATTTATAGTTGTTATATGAATTGGGGTTTTGGGGAGTAAAAAGATAGGAATACATATATTTTAAGCAACATTTATTTATTGTTTCCAACAATATATTATACTAGTTACACTTTTTAATGTTTATGTTGAGTATGGGAGGATATCCCTTACAACTTTTAAAGTGTATTTATCTTATGTATCATGTCATTTTTGGATGTTAATGTATAAGATAATATATTTATATTTGGATTAAAACATATCAATATACATTTTAAAGTAATTTTTCTTTATTTCTTACCATAATATATTATATGATGTATAGTTACATGCATTCTCTTAAATTATGAGTTTTATATAACTTGTGTTACATGCATGTTTTCAATATATGAATTTCTAATTTTATGAACTATAATCTAAGTTTACTACTTTTGTTATAGTTTTGGATAAATAGATATTTTAATCAAAAATATATTATGATTTTAGTTGAAAAAATAATATTCTATTATTCCTTCACTTAGGAGTTGCTTTTTTTTGGGTTGTTTTTTGAAATTTGATTATTTCATAATATTATTCATTGCAATGGCATGGATGTACCAACCTATATTAATATTTTTCATTGAAATGTGCACATGTAAGCTTACAACTAGTGCATCCATATAATTTAAATGGTTGGCTAACATAGGCGGACTTCATATCAGTAAAGTTAAATTGTATCCTCTTACAATCTTACACTCAAGTGAACTTTCTTCAATCAAACATTTTTACTTTAATCCTATTTTTTTGAACAATATTTATGAAGCACATATTTCCTATTGTTGAAATAATTGGAAATAAAATAATAAAGGAAAAATAACTAATCTATAGAATTTAGGGTTAGATTTTAATATGATTCCTTTAGATAATTTTTCATAACTAGTCATGTCAATTATTATGATACTGCCATGAAACAACCACAAGTGACCATTATATCATTAAACCAAATGTCAACCATAACTCCCTTTATATCTCCCGCCACAAAAAGGTTGTCGTGAAAGCACCCCCACCGGGGAATTCTTTATCATAATAAAAACAAATATAGATTTAACTATAGATTTAGCAAATGGGTAGAAGAAAGAGATAAACATGCTAAAGGGAAAACAGGTTTTAGACCTAAACATTCCATAGTTGATCATTGTATAACTTTAAGGCACATCATTGAAAAAGTTTGGGAGAAAAAGGAAGAATTATTTTGTTGCTTTGTTGATTTCAGAAAAGTGTTTGAATCGGTTCCTAGGGATAAGCTTTGGCACAGAATGGAGGAACTTGGGGTTCCTAAACATTTGAGAGAAGTTGTGCATAAGCTATATGAAGAGGTGAAAGTCAAAATTAGAACTTCAGCAGGCATTTTTGAAAGTTTTAGAAGCGATATCGGGGTCAAGCAAGGTTACCCACTGTCTCCTACCATTTTTGGTCTATATATCGACAAGCTTGAGGAGTGGTTAAATTTGCAAGGGGGTGAGGGTATCTATTTGGGCAAGTTTGCTATAAGTCTTCTTTTATATGCAGATGACCTTATTTTGATTGCTAAATTGGCTCTTGGTTTGCAAAAGCACTTACTACCCCTTAAGCATTTTTGTAGAAGTGTGGGGATGAAAGTCAATATCAGTGAAACGAAAGTAGTGGTCTTCTCTAAGAAAAGAAAACATAACCAACATAAGTTCTACTTTGAAAGCAACATTCTGGAAGAAGTTGCGGATTACAAATACCTTGAAATTGACTTCAATAAAAATCTAAGATGGAATGGTTGTATAAAGAAAATAAATTTGGGGGGTTGGAAAACATTTTATGCTTTTCAAAATAGGTGTAAAGGGGCAGAGTTATGGGACTGGAAAACCACTCAAACTCTTTTTGGGCTTCTAGTGATTCATCTGATTCTCTATGGTTGTGAAATATGGGCTAGTAGTACATCCGACATGCAGTGGAGACAAATTGAGAAATTCAGAAGCCTTTGATTACAAATAAATTTAAGATTTAAAGTGCAGTTCCTTATGATATTTTGTTAAGCGAAACAGGGACTGCTCCTATTGAAGCAATTTCTATGGTGCTAGTCATAAGGTATTTAAAAAAAAATGAGCAAATGGAAGAAGGTAGATGGCTTAAGGCTGTCTTTAATGATAGATTGTGCAAGAGAAAAAAACTTGGATGCAACAAAATAACAAATGGTTTAGTAAATGAGGTATTTGCCTGAACGTGTGTCCCATAAACAGTAAAGAGATAAAAGCTTTTGTTATGGAAAAGTTCCACAAACATACTTAGGATAAGGAGCTAGGAAGAAAGAAAAATTACTATATTGAATTGTTTAATCTCACTCATAGTCATCTACCATAAGCATACATGGACGCCAATATCTCTTGGAGAGCCAAAATTATTATTGCTCAGTTAAGGACTAATTCTCGTCAACTTCGTTGTGAAACAGGGAGCTGGAAAAGACCAAAAGAAGTGTGGGAGGAAAGAGTATGCATTTTTTGTTCTTCCGAAAAAGTGGAAACATAAAAACATTTCATTTTAGAATGTGAGGCCTTCAAAGACAACATGGAAAGTTATGCAGATATGCTGGCAGCTAGCTCTTGGGATAATCTATTTAGCGAGGGGTTTGTCGAGAAGCTGGGAGCATTTATTTTGAAGCTTCATAGAAAAAGGGTCGAATACATCAAGCATATGAAGAAGCAATCTGTCCCATAGGCTATCTTTAGCCTCATGGACGTTAAAATAATTTTTTTCTTTCTTTCTTCTCCTTTAACCATAACTTATTTGTATATTAAAACATAAATAAAATTTATCTATTAGTTGGTTGATTATGGATCATGATTAGATTTGGTTTCCTTATTTGGTTATTGTCAAATAAAATGCAATGAACAAATTAATTTTTATTAATATAATGTAAATAATATTTTAAATATTTATAATTTTTTTTTATAATTTTTTTTTCTTATTTCAGTAGTCATATGGTTGTCTCAAAGATTAAGTCATGCATGTCTAAATATTGAAAATAATTTAATTAAAAATGTGGTGGTGGTTAACGTCCACTAAGACCAATATGGTCAATCGAACATTAAGAAAGAAGTGGTTAATTGAGATTATTTAAAATTTTATTTCTGTGATAAAAAAGGAGGGAAAGAAGCATTCCTAGTTCATTATAGTTTTGCTGACTGAAAAATCCAAGGAGGTTGATAGTGGGGAAAATGTTTTGGAAATGAGAACGGATGTGAGTAAGGGTCGGACAATCCAAGAGAAAGTGTTTTTCATCTTTGACTCTCTTAGTATTGCAGATGAGGCATATTCTTTCTTCCCAAGGTATCTTGAGAATAGACCAACGTCCGATTTCACTTCAGAGTTCATGAGAATTAGTTCTAATCCTTTCAATATTCATTCTCTTCTTAGCACTGGTTAAGACAGAAAGGCAATTTTTGTTAGCAAACATGGGGTTGATTACCTCCTTATAGTATCTTATCTTTCTTTTCCCCTCTAACCCCTTATCACTCCACAACTTATCCTTAAATTTGGAAGTAATGATGTTTTTAATATTATCCTTGTTCCCCAAGATGATCTCCTCCTTTATCTCCCAATGGTCGAGCCAAGACTTGGCATCTTTATGCCACCCTTGCTTGAGCTAGAGGTGGTTTTGATTAGAGTTAGAAGTCATTTTTGGGAGTCTCTTGGCTTCCATGTTGTACAACTTCTTCTTATACATCAAATACCTAAACATAGTTGTGCATTCATTGGGGGGAAGACTAGCTTCAATCAAGAGAATATGGTAGACAATATTGCCTTTAATCTTGAGATTGTAGGTTATGAATTTCTTTTGGATCATTTCAATATTTCTTCATGAATCTCTAGATAGAATGCAACCCCACACCTCACATCCATATAAAATAACAGGGATGACAAGAGTCTCGAAGAGGAACGTTTTTTTACTCCAAACCCAAAGATCAAACATCTTTTTTCAAGCTCATTGTAAGCTTTCCAACATCCTATAATCATTTTCTCAATGTTATAGTTCTAGTTGAGTTGATGGTGGATGTCAATACTTAAATATTTGTAAGAAGAAACATTCTCTAAGTAATTGTTATCATAAATGAAATTATCATAGCCGACCTTTACGAATTTAATAATCATAACTTTAGTCTTGTCAGTATTAACAATCATACTCATCTTGGAACAATAATCATGAAGGGTTTTGAGCTTCTTGTTGAGATCGTCAGGACTCCTGACAAGAAGAATGATATCATCAGCATAAAGGAGAAGAGTAATGACTATACGAGCGAGCTTGGGTCCTTCACAACCAACAACTTCTAAGCATTCATCAAGCTTGTTAATGTAAATTCCAAAAAGGGTAGGGGATAAGGGACACCCTTTCTTAACACCGATGTTGCATTTAATTTCAGTAGACCAACCCTTGGTGGTCTTAAGCTTGGAAAACATTCTCGTATAATCTAATAACAACAACCCTTAACTCGGGAGGAACCATTATCTCACTGAGCCTTTTCCATAACTTCTCCTGAGGAACCGTGTTGAAAGATTTTCTAAAGTCAACAAAACAGTAGAAGAGATCAGTCTTACTATTACGACAATCCTCCGCAATGATCCTAAGAGTGATAAGGTGGTCGATTGTAGAGTGATGCCTTCTATATATATTTATATCAATATATTTAATTTAGTTAAAAAATATTTAAATATAGATTTATATTAATATATTTAACTCATTTAAAATCAAATATTAAATATTAACCATCAAGTTCACTAAGGAGCAGGAGGTTGATGGGTGCCTCCCATTCCTTGACATTCTTATTTCAAGGAATGATGATGGTTCCATCGCCCACCAGGTTTTTCGGAAGAAAACTCATGCTGAACAATATCTCCATGCCAGTTCTCACCATTTCCCAGCTCAAAAGATGGGTGTTCTCAATACCCTTGCTACTCTGGCCCTAAGGATCTCGGATAATAAGAGTTTTGAGAAAGAAAAATCCCATCTCCTTGATGTCTTTGTTGAGAATGGCTATAGTAGATACTTGGGACAAAAGGCTTTCCGAAAAGCCACCATGAATTCTCTGTCGAAAAGAGAGCCGAAGGAACGGATTCCAGGCGTTCATCTTCCTTACGTTCAAGGGACCACTGATAAGGTTGCAAGGATTCTCAGGATGCACAGTGTCCCCGTGACCTTTAGGCCCCTTAACACCATTCGTTCGTCCCTCAGATCAGTTAAGGATCCTATTGACCCCAAAGATATGAAAGGGGTTTATATGATCCCCTGCGCCTGTGGAACTCCTTACATAGGTGAAACCGGTCGCTCTATTAATCAGAGGATTTGTGAGCACGCTGCTGACCTTAAGCATAGGAGAGCTAAATCTTTCGCTTTGGCTGAGCATGTAGAAAAAACCAATCATCATGTTTGCATTGAAGAAGCTAGTGTTATTGCTAGAGTTTCGCATTTCCATCATCGGAAATTTAGGGAAGCTATTGAGATTGAAAAGAGACCCAACAATCTCAATAGAGATGATGGCTGGAAAATCAGCAGGTGCTGGGTCCCAGCGCTTTCTTCTTAGTCGTTTTTTCTGTCTCTTTTATTATTTATACTCTTATTATTAGTACTCTTATTTACTATTATTTAGTAGACAACTATCATTAATATACAAATTAAAACAATTACTTTATTTATTATACAGTACTAGTATAGTAATCGTTGCTCATATTTATTTATTTGATTATTTATTTTTAATAACTTTTTCTAGTATTATTTTGAATATTATTATTAATAGTTATGTACTTAGTAACTTAATTATTTATTACATTTTTAATTATTAGTGATTTATTTATTTATAAACTATTATTTATAATGATACCATTTCTATTTCCATTTATAGAAATTAAATAAATAATTTATTTACTATTTTATTTATTAATTTGTATATTTACTCCTTTATTTAATAAATAAATAAATAATTTATTATTATTTCTAATTCTACATTTACATTTTTATTTATTTAATAAATAAATAATTTATAATTCTTCAATTGTTTGTTTATCTTACACCTATTATAACTTAATTTGTGTATTTACCTTAATAATGATACCATTTATTTATATAAATTAATTAAATAATTTATTTTTGCTATTATATTTATTAATTTATATTTTCATAAATAAATAAATAGTTTATTATTATTCTTCATTTATATATTTATTAATATATAAATAATTTATTATTATTTCATATTTCTTCATTTATTTATATATTTATGTATCTTACTCCCAATGTAACTAATTCTATATTTCTATATATAAATTTATATATTTTTATTTATTTATTTGTATTTTTATAAATTAAATAAATAATTTATTTTTACTATTATATTTATTAATTTATATTTTCATAAATAAATAAATAGTTTACTATTATTCTTCATATTTTTAATAAATAAATAATTTGTTATTATTTTATATTTCTTCATGTATATATTTATATATTTATGTATGTATCTTACACCCGATATAACTAAATTTATATTTCTATATATATAAATTTATATATTTTTATTTATTTTTATTATTATATTATAATTTATCATGTATATATTTAGATATTTATTTATTTATTTTTACCTAATATAACTAAATTTGACCTTGCTCCTTAAGTCAACCTTTGGCCCAGGTAACCGTTGGTGTCTCTGCTCTAGCTATTTAAACAGGCAAAGCTGGATCTGTTCTTCAACTTGTCCTGACCATGAACCACACTGGTTGGTTCAAAACGCGTCGACAAATGGTTTCTCATGTGATTTTCGCCGAAAAATCTATCATAAACTTGTTATGGATCACAGAAGCCTCAACTCTACTATATTGATTTTATTAAATTTATTATTTTAAGAATTTGAAGTAGTTATTGTTATATTATTAATGAATTAATTTAATTAATTGGATGTTATGAATTAAAAACACAAACTTAAATTATATATATATATATATATATATATATATATATATATATATATATATAAAATAGATTATTAGATTATCATATTATCAATTAACTTATTTATTAATTTTTATTACTTCTCACTTATTTTAAGTAATGTTGAAAACTAGTTTTCTTTATAATCTTAAACTTAATATAATTAGATAGTTTAAATTATCATCCATTATATACAATTTCATATCAATGTAAATAAATTTAATTATAAAATTAAAATAATTAATATATATATATATATGATAATGATATTTATTTAATTATAAAATTAAAATAATTAATATATATATATGAATGATAATGATATTTATTGTCTCTAAAATCAACAAATTTATCAAAGAAATAAAAGTAATGACACTAAATAGTATTAGTATTCTTTTATTAGGATTACAATATAAATAGAAGTGCTACTATGGTTTTCATAAGAGAATAAAATTCTAAAGATAATAGAATCACAAAATATAAATTAGGTTAAATTAAATTTAATATTATGATGATAAAGAAAGTTAAATATAAATGTTGGTTATTTTTAATTTTTTTTATTATATACCGAATATTTCTAAATCGGCTCAATAATCAATTTTACTATGAAAATTGTGAACATTGATTTCTATTTGAGATGTTATTTTATATATATATATATATATATATTTTAATAATATAGAATGTAACACTGTAGAAATTAAATAATAAAAAAATATTATTTTATTTTGAAATATGTAAAAAAAATATAGAATATAATATTTTATATATAAAATAGTACGCATTTAAAATAGAAATGTTACATTTGATTATGTTTTTATTATTATTTTAATATATACTAAAATTTAATTATTTAATATTTTTATTTAAATAGATATTATAATTTGATTATTTGATTACTAATCGCTAACAACATTATTATTAAGATATTCCGCTTCTTTTTTGTTTCCATACTATTTGCTCTTAACGTAAATGGAAAGCATTCTTACTTTCTTCAAGGATCAGGAAGGATGCTAGATAATATGAAATGCGTGTGTACAATATTATTACCACAATTACGAGACGGATCTTCACAATAATTTTATCATTATCCTAATGTTCATCCTCTCTAATAATTTATACGAAATTTGTATATCAATAACTACAATTAATTATTAATTCATGTTATTTCCTTTATATAATAATTACAATTAATTCATGCTATTTATTTTTTCAAAGTGAATTTGACATCAACGTACATGGTTTTATTACTTAAAAACTAAAATCCTCTCTAAAGTTGAAAAAAGAAAATTATTCAAAAAAAAATCTAGTTGCTTTAATGAACAAATGGAATGAAAATATATTATTCACGCAAACTGCAATTTGGTTTTGTGCATCTAAAAATATGTAAATACATGGTTTATATTTTAGATTACAAAAAAAATATTTGTTTTATGTTAAAATACATTTATCTAAATCTAAGAAAATAGAAAATTCGTTTGTACAATTATTTTCATATTCAAAATTATTGATATAGTTGGTTCCAAACGCGTCGACAAATGATTCTCTATGTGATTTTGCTGAAATCTCTAACAATCATAGTTAAAGATGTTTTTTCTTCTTTATTTTTTCAACCGTAATGGTTGTTTTTTATTTTTATTTGCAAATTGTTATAAGTGAAATTTGAATAATGTTGCCTCCTCTTGGGATGATGGAGTCGTTGGCACAATGAGATATTATCTCCTCATGGGATGTTATCCCCTCCACCAGGTTTCAAATCTTACAAGGGAGTAGACTTGGAGTAGGCTAGTAGAAGTTCAACAATAAATAAATTTATGGATTTGAGACTTCTGCGATTTGTATTCTGTGTGTTTGTGTCTTCCGGATTCATCGCATCTGTTGTTTAAGTGCATCGACGTTTCGAACCAGCCTCTGTGGTTCATCATCAGGATGAGATTTATTGAAGAAGTCAGAGATGGGATTAGGTGAATAAATAGGTGAAGAAAAGGAAACATGCAGGACCGACAAGATAAGAGAGGTTTATTCACTAGGTTTAGGTAAATTTTTTTTTAATTTTTATTTAATTTATTTAATTATTTTCTTGCTATTATCATTTATCTTTTTAATTATTTTAAAATGTGTTTTAAATCTTTTTTGGCTATATTATTTTATTTTATTTGTATGTTTATTTATATTTATTATGTTCTGACATAATTTGTTTTATTTATTAAACTAATTTATGATTTAATGTATTAAGTTTTATTGAAGCTTTAAGATATATGTATATTGATTTATTATATATTAAGTTTTGATTTAATATATCTTTAAATCAAAACTTAATATATAATAAATCAATATACATATATCTTAAAGCTTCAATAAAACTTAATACATTAAATCATAAATTAGTTTAATAAATAAAACAAATTATGTCAAAACATAATAAATATAAATAAACATACAAATAAAATAAAATAATATAGCCAAAAAAGATTTAAAACACATTTTAAAATAATTAAAAAGATAAATGATAATAGCAAGAAAATAATTAAATAAATTAAATAAAAATTAATTTTTTTTTTACCTAAACCTAGTGAATAAACCTCTCTTATCTTGTCGGTCTTGCATGTTTCCTTTTCTTCACCTATTTATTCACCTAATCCCATCTCTGACTTCTTCAATAAATCTCATCCTGATGATGAACCACAGAGGCTGGTTCGAAACGTCGATGCAC
Organism: Pinus tabuliformis; assembly: GCA_031772625.1. Lineage (NCBI taxonomy): Eukaryota > Viridiplantae > Streptophyta > Pinopsida > Pinales > Pinaceae > Pinus > Pinus tabuliformis. The sequence continues at coordinate 91,620,573 of CM062808.1, read as the reverse complement.
TTAAACAACAGATGCGATGAATCCGGAAGACACAAACACACAAAATAAATAAATTTATTATTCCATTGTATGTACTTAAACAATACATATTATCACCAATTATTTTACACTTCAAATACAATTTAAACTAAAGAAAAAAAATATATACTTAACCCTCTAACTCTTTGAATTTTATTATGTATTATAATTATTTAATAACTAATTAATAACCATACTTTTTCCTTGGGAAACTAAACTCATACTTTCATTCAATAATAGATATAAAATATATTTTGTATATACACATTATACATATGCATTATTTGATAATAGGTTTAAAATACATTTGGTAGATACACACTGTACTTATGCATTCTTCATGGATTTGCCCAGATCCATGAGTGGCGTGCATAAGTCAAAAGTATGCATAAAGTATAACAGATAAAGTCCAAATGGCTCAAAAGAGATACATACAAAGTAATGAAAAAAATAACAAAAAAGTAAATATTGGGGAAGATCAAGAAGCACCAATCTTCCCCTTTTCTCCTTCTTTTTCTAAACCTACTGCCAAACCCCCAGACTGGTACTAGAACCCTCAAACTTCTCTAGAGGATGATCCTTGCTCTCGTCTGAGCTTTCAGATACATGGACATGTTTTGTGCCCTCCAAACCATTCTCCATGTGTGCCTAATTAGTCTGATGTTTAGTAACGATGAGAGTTTCGATATCTACCATGTTCTATTTATGAGTGTAATCCATGATGTATTTGCGCATCCTCTTCTATTTGAACTGGTCGATTTTTTGGTATATCATCCTCAATAGCTAATATGTGAGGATCAATATATTGCCAACCTTTTTGTTTATTTGTTGATTATTTTTTTTGGGTTCTTTTTTCTTGGCATGGGGACATGTGTTATGTAAATTACTAGTTTGAAAACATTCTTGGCATCTAAAAGTCATGTTCTCATAATCGAAGACTTGGGTTTAGCTAAAGTCTTGATGTTTCATTTGTATATGGCTAGGAAGATCTTTACTAAGTTCAGTCTCTACACAAATTTTGGCGAATGTAAAGATACCTTTCTTTTTCCTTTCATCGTCCATTTTCTTGAATTTCCCAAGCGTGTTCCCAAAGTCGTCAATGACCCTGGGATGCTAGAATAGAAGAGGAAGATTTTGGAGTCTCACCCAAATCGACATAGAAGAAACCACCATAAATGTGGCATCAATTTCTCAGAACCATGGTATAATAGAAAGACCTACATTACACCATAACCCATCATTTAACACAATTTCCATTTCTTTTTGTCTATCAAATTAAATAATAAAAAACTTTTAAAACATAAATAAATATCACATGATAAAAAACTTTTAAAACATAAATAAATATCACAATTTAACGTAAAAAAAAAATTAATATTCATTAACAAATTTACAAACAATACTAATCACTAAGTAAATTAATCATAAGAAATGTTACTTGTTTGTTCCATCCAACTACACTATCGTTAAGAAATTTCACTTCTATTTTTCTCGATTCCATATTAAACAAAAGCTCTAATATTCACATTAAAAAATTAAAGCATATTACTTTATTTTATTTTATTTTACAGGTCAAGGAAGGGCATCATTTGCATAGGTTGGAAAATAAAACAATAGTTAGTTAAAATCAGATCAATGTTATAAATTTGATCATTTTTACGCTCCAATCAAATATATTCAAATTTTGACCAAATATATATTGTGAACACTCCATTATGATCTCAAAACTATGATGTCCATTGCATTTGGAGTGATGCGCACTCTAAATTTCTTAAACGTGTTAGATTTGATTTGGTACATCAGATTTAAGGAGTCATGTGTAATGATGATGCATAGATTTATTGGTTATAAATTTTGACATTAGGATTGGATGTCTTTTTTATTGCCAATTTTTTTATGGGGGAGGGGGTAGGTTTAAATGATAGTTTTTATTGCCAATTTTTTTTTTTGGGGTTGGGGGAGGGGCGCGGGGTTGTTTAAATGATAGTTTTAATTATGGGAAAATAACACTTGATTATGCTTCTTATTAAATTATACATGTTTTATGTTTTTCTTTTTAATAAATAAAAAATGCTTATTTATCTTTTCCACTTCTTGTTACACAGTTTTTCATGTTTTATTATTTTTTTTTAACATTAGTTTTGTTGCAGTAATGGGCAGAAATTTATTAAACTTCGATTTCGAGGTGTGGGTATATGAATAAAGTGGTTTCTGGAGAGTGGTATGAAGCAGTAAATATTGTGCTTGCTTCGGAATTGATTGTGATAGTTTTTTTTAAGTAGCGGGGTGAGTAAGTTCACCAAAAAGGTTTATGAAAGAGTGATACTAAAACTATTATTTTCATAGAAGAATTCTATTGAGACAGGTTTCAAACGAGGTGGTTAGGATTTAGGTATTCTTTTACTTACTTATATAGAGTGATATTTGTTGTGTCGGTTTAATTATTATTTAATTTGACTGAATCTCAAACATTTAATTGTCAATCATAGTAAGTCTGTTTATTTCAAAGGTGTATGCATTATCTGTGCGGATACATAATAGCCAAGGAAAGAAATGAAAGAAAATGTCATTGAACACAATTGCAAAGCTTAAAGCACTTATGCAGAAATTAAAAAGATATTCTATAGGAATGAAATTCACTCATCACACTTTGTGTTTTTCTCAAAGAACATGCGTGCCACACATCATTAGTAAAACTATATCAGCTGATTAAATATTATAGTTCTAACCAATCCTCTGTAATAGCATATAATCAATCTAAAAATAGAAGTGCATATGTACTACAATTCATACAACAACATTGATAAATCACGCTTAAAGGAAATATAAACCATCAACTAATTTACTACTACTGCAATCCCTGCTAAAGAGGAGGGCCCTTCATCCCTAGCAGGGTGCAAGGATGAAATGGAAACTAGTTAAAACTCAACATAGAATCTATATGAACATCACCATAAGTGTTCTATATTAAAAATAACTGGAAATTACAAGATCAAAATGTCGATGATGTTCCTGTGTTGTCGTTCCCTTTTCATGGAGCCAAACCTTTTTATAAATTTTACAAGCCCCCAAAAATTAGGGAACATATCATTCATGACAATCTCACGATTCTCATGCTGATCGATATTAAGAGAAAATAGAAAGCGTTGCAAACAATTTTCCAATAAAAGACCAATTCAAGTTACATCGTCTCCACAATCATAACCACTGAGATCCTTTGACCGTCTGTAGATAATTCATGATTCTTGACAATTGCCTTTGAAGACAACAACCACGATCTTTGACAGTTGCGGTGTAACAACTCGAGGTGTAACAACAGCTTGAGATGTAACATCAACTCGAGGTGTAACAACAGCTCGAGATGTAACATCATCTCGAGGTGTAACAACAAAACTTCGGATTGTAACAATAAATCCTCAAAGTGTAACAGCAGGTAACAACAATAGTTGCTCATACTTAGTCCTTAGTCATAGCCAACACCTGAAAGAAAAATAACTAGAGAACTTCTCCACAATTACCTTAGTTAGCCATCTCAAAAAGACATCACTTTATTTGATATTTAACGAAAGATGGAAAAATAATATGTTGAGAAAGGATTTCTCTTATAAACAGGGAAAATGGAATTGGGAGATAAAGTTCATAGGTTTATAGAGAGAGAATGATAAAAAATGGGGAAGGAGCTGTTTAAGATATGCATAAACACCTCCCCAGCAATTGTGAGCAATCTAGGCTACCATTTGACGTTTCGACAGTTCTAGGTAGATTATCTCATCCATATATTGCATTTAAATACTTATTTCAGTCTTTTTGTTGGTTAATTTCTTTTTTTGTTTTGAGCAATCCCTAGGTGGCTTGGCCGATTAAAATGGTCTCCCAAGATATGGGGCACATTTGACGCCCTGTCCGTGAAAGGAAGGGGAGTTAGCATGCATTGTGGGTTCTGGAGGGCCACATTAGCCAGCCAAGCACAAGATAAACTTGGTTTGCTTGATTTCCTAGGGTTTTTTCCAGCTGAAGACTAATTCAAGGGTTTTGTTGTACAAGAATTAAGCTTGCAAAATGATTTTATGGAGAGAAAGAGATCATGATGCCAAGGAACTACAAATGTTAAACGATCCGGCTTGTTTGGCAGCTTTGCGAAGGTGTGGGTTGCTGAATCATCCAACGGTGGGATGAATGACAAGGTGTGTTTAGGATTGGGGACCATGAGCTCTCCATCAAAAGAGACAATATATATTTCCTCATTGGTTTATCGTGCAGAGGTGCAAAAGTAAACGTGGAGGGAGAGAGAGATGATCCCATGACCACCGTGGAGTTGGTCCAAACATACTGCAGAGAAGGCAATCGATTAGTGAGAAACAGTATTCTTATAGAGCGGATTAGAACGAGACTGATGAGGGCTATTCTATTGTTGATCATATGCCTGGAAGGGTCTAAGAGCTAGCATGTGGCTACAAAGGCCCAATTGCTACTAGTATTGGACTGATTATAGCAACATGTATTCAACTGGTGTGAGGGAGTCCTCTGTCAGGTGAAAGCAAAGTTGACAACTTGTAAGATCCGGGCCCAAAGAGAGTTTGGGTATGGTACTTTGATCGTGTCCTTTGTACTTGATAGAGTGGCCATGAAGAGGTCGCGTATGAGTCTGGGTATAACCGGTCCCATGGAGTCGGGACAGGAGCAATGGGCATCCCTAGAACCTCGTACTGGAGGGGGACTGATTAACAACTTTTTCGAGGATGACTTCTTTGAGTGGCTTAGTGGCTAGATCCTGATGATTGAGGATTATGTTTATGTAGGAATAAACTACTTAGGGGATTTGGAACTGATATTTCCACCTGACACTCAATGGGGGCTGCAAGGTAAGAGGATCGATCAAAGTACAAAAAATATTTTTTGTCTTTTGAAGTTTATGCAATTTTTTTGTTTTATGGGTGAAAAGGTTTTGACATGAAGTGTTTTCTTGACATAGATGTAACACCAGTATGTCTTGCGGGTATGCCTCACCATTCTAGGCTAGGTGATCAGCTACCTAGGGCTAAAGCAACGACAGAGTGTGTGACAGCTGCCAAATAGGGAGATGACACACAAAGTCTCCGCGAGGTTGCTAGGAACCTTGAAGGATTCAACATGGGCGTTTCGCCTCTTCCCATGAGAGAGATATCAGTCCATATGTAGTGACACACAGTGGGTGTTTCGAAGTGGTTTCTGGTGCCTCTTAGGAGGTTAGCTAGAGTAGATCTTTGTTAACATGAGTAACAGGCTCAACATGAGTAGGGTATGGCCAACGAGTGTCATAGCAAGGCTTAGTAGAGCCATTTTGTACTTCAAACATCCACGTTTTGGGAATTTTTGATGTAAAAATATTGGACTCGATATATATATATATATATATATATATATATATATATATATATATATATATATATATATATATATATTTGGCGATTAATGGTGTATGTGTTTGCTTTGATTTTTTGTAAATTTTTAACTATGAAAATTTTACATTCATATATTTAACTATAAATAATGGGATAGATGCCAATCTAATACATTTTTTGCCAACGAATTAGCTAATGCATTAGATTTTCTAGGAATGTGTTCATAAGTAATAAACTCAAATTGAAATTCCAAAATATGCACCCTTAAACCTAGCCACCAGATTGGAGATTTCCCGATATGAGGCTTCAGTAAGGAGTTCGATAGGAGTTCGATCACGGACATGTACTTGACAATATTGTTGGTGGTAGAACCAAGAAAAACTTCCCCGAAACTAAGTAGTTCAGACTCATGTGTGTAAATGGCCCAAGTCGCTGATGCAATGTGTCGTGTGTGACCACTGGCACCATCTGCATATTTGATGTATGGTAAGGGTGACAAAGACATTTGTGCAACGAGAGACGTGTATGAGACAAATACCCAATAAAAGCCAAGAAATCCAAAGACATCAAAAGAATAAAAACTTATATACATAAAATTACAAAGAAGATGCCTAGAAAAATACCAAGCAAAATACTTTTTTCAGATAGAGCCCGTTGCGAGGCTGGGCGAGTGGAATTCCATCATAGTCATGATGTTCATAGGCGCCTTTTGAAAGGACCTTGGTAACGATATTTGGATTGACCCATAATGGTTGAAGTGTTCTTGCCCCTAAGAGATCGTGTTTTTGATCGTAAAGTAAAACGAGGTTTCCCTCTTGGTAAGATCGAGGCTTGACATTTTTGTCATATTGGGTTTTGAGTCGATGCTTATGGGCTTTGAGAGCCAGTGTGGCATATCGACGAGTCTCACCCAGCTGATTGAGTGATAGAAAGTGCTCTTCTTCAGTAGTGGTGCCAGGTAGGAGTTCAATAACTAATTTTAGGGATGGAATTTGGCACTCGATAGGAAGAACTTCTTCCAGGTTGTAAACAAGTTGAAATGGTGTAAATCCTATAGCAGTTTCATAAATTTTGATTTCATGTGCAAAAATATAAGGATTTATGTCGAGCATTTCCTCGTAAGACCAAGGGAAAACATTGTGGAAGTCCTTAAAAGGGTAGGTGAAGCACATAGTTTCCTCAGGATTGTAGTTAACTCCAATCTAAATGTTTTCCATGATACCTATTTTGACTGAGATATCGATGGGCATAGTCTTTGAAAGATTTCCCAAGTTCCCTTCTGAATCCATAGTTTAGATAGTCATATAAATTGAGGGAACAATATCAGGTGGTTCAAAAGGCAGGATTTTTATAGATGTCACATTTGAATCAGATATCGAAGTGTGATGGTGAGAGGTTTCCCAAGGTCACTCTTCTAAAGACATGATCTCTCAAATAGCTTCGTTTGTAGGTAGGACTTCATTGAGGATATCATTAGAAGGAGTTGTGATGGGAGAGGTAGTGGTACCATTGGTCGTAACCAAGGTAAGGAAAGAATCACATGTAGAATGAATGGCTTGATAAGCCAATTCTGCTAGTGAAAGTGACATTTGTTATCCATAAGAGTCAAGGTCTGAAGGGGCCGGGAGGATCCAGGGGTCGGTTGGGTCATGTGGAATGGTGGAGACCATAGAAACTGTATGTGGAACCTAGGGTGGAGGGAGAGGAAAACAACCCAACAGAGAGGAACCCTTCAAAAGACTAGTAACAACATCGATGTAAGAGTCATGTACGCTACCCACTAAGGGCATGTGCCGCTAGGAAAAATGGATTAATCTGGGGTACAAAAGGAAAATTGGTCCACTATGACTATTATCCTATCCAACAAGAAGAAGATGAGTTGGAAGAACGAAGAAACAATGGCAGTCATGGCATAGGTCCAACTGCTGCCCAAATGCAGATTATAGTTGAGATGACGATCTACGACTTCAATGTCCACCATTACCATTTTTCCATTTAGAGTGATGGGGTATCAAGAAAGGTATCCTTTCTAGATGAACATGTGTCCAACAAATGCTTTAAGGGAATTTGATGGCAGTACGAGGATTGGAGAACCTAGGGTGAGCCAAGATGAATTAGACATGATGTAGGTCGAAGCACCTTCATCAATGACTGTTCTATGGATAGCTATACCTTTTGAAATAACTTGCACCTGAAATGCAAGTTGGTGGGAAAGGCGAGGCTTACTTTTCTCCATGTCAAAAATTGCTAGCATGGAATCCTGAGGCTCAATTCTACCAATGGCCAAAAGAAAATATTTCCATTGTGTTGGATAGGTTTTCAATACTTCGAGTGTAAACATGGCTGATGGTGCTTGTGCCAAATCTTCCACAATATTGTAGTTATGGGCATCATGTGAAGAGGTGTTGTGTGTTGTGCGACGAAGTGTCCCTTTGGGGGGGCAGATCACAAGTTCAACGAAATGCTTTTCAATATGAAGATTGTAAGGCGGCGGTGGATTTGAACTTGAGGTAGCGTCCAAAGAGTTAGCAACTGGATTTCCATAAGTTTTGGCTCGCATTTGAAGATCAACCATTTCAAAGGTGTAAACGGTTGACAATCCTTCACTAGAGGAAGGATGATTTGAACTGTTATTTCCCCCTTGCGGGGGTTCCAGTGGGTTCGAATAAGATGTTGTTGTTGCTAAGTGGGGAAAGGGATGTTTAGGACTGCTGGGGTCCAACAAGTGTCCTTCTGAGCAAGAAGATCCATGCATTCTTGAAGACGAGGAAATTTGTGTGTCATGTGGTCCTCCACACAAATTTTGCAAGGGAACTTGACAATTTTTTATTTCCCATTGTCAGATTTGGCCGCGGCTTTCTGTTTGGGGTTGTGCTACGTAGTGGGATTCTATTTAGAAGGATAAGTATTTGTCTTTTTATTTCCGCTGGATTTTTGTGTAGACTGCACAAAGTTTATTGCAACAATTGGAAGAGTATCCGATTGGGTAGAAGGAGCGGTATCAACAAACAACTGGGAAACGTGCCTGCTCAGCTATTTTACAGCAACCTAGAGGTAGTGCCGATGAGACCATTAGCATGCAAACTAGGTTTCTAAGTAGCAGGAGCATTGGAAGTTTGAGGGGTATGGGGGATTACATCATATATCGTGCTAGACCAAGAGTAAATAAGATATAAATGTTGGGCATGGGGAATGGATTGGTCTTCCGTGACCACACAACCTAAGGCAACATCGTTGGAAATTTGAGGAAGAAGTGATTTGCATAACCGATCTGCTAACAAGTAATTCGAAATGGGAGCTTTGACAAGCCCCCACCTACGTCTCTATTCATGGATGTGATCAGGGATGTGGTTGGAGGTATCTTGGTGTAAGGTAGTAAGGAGTTCTGTTCTAGTTTCGTAGAGGATAGTAACCTGAAAGTGCTTTAAAAATTCCATTTCGAGGGCACCAAAGGTATTGACTAACATGCATGGTAACTCAATGTACCACTTGATAGAAGTGCTAATAAGGGTGTGGGGGAAGAGTTTGAGTCAGGTACTATTATTCACCATGGAGTTTGATACAAACCATAGATGGTAGGTGGTGACATGTGTAGCAGATCACCCCCTTGTTTCCCTTCAAACTCTGGGATGTCGACAAGTATCTTGTGCAGGATTGGGGGCCAATGCAAGTTATGATGGATGGGGTCATTAGTCAGTTTATATAGGTCGTGGGTATATAGTGTTTCCAGAAAAGTTAAATGGTTAGGTGCCCCTGAGTCTGACCAGGGTGATGAATAATGACTTGAAGGACCTTGGGGTCCTCCCATCAAGTTGTTTCAACTAGATACATAAGATTCATTGGATAATATCCTCTTTCTGTGGTGAAAAAGTCATATAAGGTGGTGGTCCATAAGGGATATTAGGTTGGGGGGAAAAGGTTGATTTCCCCCAGGATAAAAAGTGCCCCCTTAACTCAATTGAGGTTGAGGAAGGGGTGCCCAAATAGATGGAGCAAGACTGGGTTGAGGGATTCCGCTAGCCATATAGTTCACCATAGGCACATGATTGACAATAGAATAGTGTCCACTTGGAGGCTTTAAGATGATTAATGATGATCCAAGTTTTCCTATAGGCGGAGGGGGCACAATAATTCCCCCGATTGATAGATGCAGGTTGGGAACATTACCCCCTTGCATATGAGCCTAGGGGTTTGAACTTAGCAAAGGGTTCCAACCAAAAGGGTTACTGAAGCTAGTTGTTCTAATTACGCTACTAGGATAGATAGTCAGAGGTCCAGGAGTAGAAACAAAAGGGGCATAAATCAAGATGTAATGGATTCCACTCATAGCATGTGTAACTAGGTTGCTTGGACTAGGCATAGTCTGGATAGTGGGGTAACCAGTCAGTTGTGTGTTACTAAATATAGGCGGTGGAAGTGATGGTGGAACAAAGTTGTCCACAAAATACCATGATCCATTAGTCATCGGGGGAATGTTTGATGTGGGTACTGACGAAGACATACAGGTATAGGTGCTACCTGAATCAACACTAGTCTAAGAGGACCGGTGAGGGGAGGATTGTAAGGAGGTACAACTCCTTCATTAAGGAAGTCCTCAGGCAGTATTGTTTCTTATGAAGTGTTACGTGATTCAGTGTTAGACACTAAAGACTCATTTCCCGAAGAGGGAGAATCTAGATCACCAAGGCTCGACTGATCCTCCAAGGTTAGTGGAGGAAGACCTTGTTGTCACCTAGATTGTCGATGATGGCCGTATGTAGCCACAATGACCGATATATTTTATAAAAATAAATTAAAGTGATATTCATTATAGTCTTAGTGATAATAAACTAACACCTAAAAATAAAAAAATACTCTAAAAGTCAATCAACAAGCAGTCAAGGGATATGGATCTTTTTGATAATCATCATTTGCTAGAGATGAAACCCAGTATCACAATGGCTAAGACAGAGAGCTAGAGAAATGTATAGTTAAGATTACTCCTGAGATTAGGTTGAACCTCAGATTAAGGGGCCAAGTACTCTCGTGAAGATGATCACCCTCCCAAAAACCGAAGACATATAAGGTCCCTCTATTTAGGTACCAAGGCAACCCAACCTAGTCACCTTATCTTTGTCCCTAAAAAATTCTGGCCATTAAAGTTACCTAAAATCATAGACACCAATGGGGGGGACATGGTCATAGATAGTACGTTGTGTGGGCAGGATACTTGAGTCCCTGACTCAGCTTCGATATCCCCAAGGGGATCCCCAATACACAGAATACCCAATGGAAATGCAATCGAAGGTGGCTACCTTCTCTCACACCCCAATGTTGTCTTGCATTTAACTCCTTTCTAAGGGGATCTATACCAGATGATATGAGTGCAACAGGATTTTACTCCCTTTAATGACACTAGTCTCATTTTTGTGATCTTGGGTAGATTACTCACCACTTCCTAGCCCAAGATCCTATCCTAGACGAATATGTGTGTGTGCTCAAAAAGAGTTTTTGATTACTTTTATTAAGCGTTGATTTTATGTGAACTTGTATTAAAGTGTTCAGAGGGTTGTTGACGTATGGAGTTCAGTGTGACTCTAACACAAACCATGAAAAGGAGCTCTTACAAGGAGAGGTTATCTATACATTAATGCAGTATCATGCATCCAAATACAGTAAACACATGCAAAACGTGCAAACATTCAATGCTATCTAACAACTAACCCAATATATACATAATCAAATTGGCTAAAACATAAAGTTTAAACATTTTCTTTCATTTTCTTTCTCTTGAAAAACAAATGGACTGAAGATATTTTTCTAAAATAAAAAATGATCATAGAAGCAAGAAACCAAACACAGTGCATAGTTGCATATCTTCTGAAAAAACTACAAGCAACCTCCCAACCCCAGAATCCATTGAACATGGTGGATATCAAGATAATGGTTGACTAACACTTCTCATAATAGGATACAAAGCGTTAATAGTAGGACTAACGCTCTATCCAAGAGCCTGGGGAGCATTAGAACTCACTGGACTACACAACTAGGGTGCGTTTGTTGGCTTAAGGGGGCCTGACCCAAGTTCAGAGTTGTTCACGCCAACCAACAAAACCATAATTGTTGGCCCTTTCGGCAACAACCCATGTAGCATAGGTTGCAGTCTCACCCGAAGTAGTATTGGTGGATGCTAGAACTAGTTTTCTACATCAAGGGACATGTGATAAGTGGTTTTTAAGTCCGTGCAGCTTAGGTATGCATTTGCGTAGATCAATATCCTTCTAGGGCTTGCTGCTGTAACTAGGGTAAAATGGCTTCTATACCTTCGCGAAGGTCTATGATCAGCCTTTACGTACCCTAAATAGGAAAATTATCCACTTTCATGCATCAATAAATAACCCTAGATCTGCCTTCGCGTAGATCTATCTAAATCTTAAATTATAAAATAAATAACCCTTAACTTCACGAATAGAGATCATTATTTAAAACATGCATAAATAAGACAGATTCAACAATTTTGCACAACATTCATACATTATTTCATTAAAACATATTATTGAGCAACAGAATATAACATCAACAACATTGACAATAATGCACGGTAATTCTTCAAAATAAGTCTTTATTCAATTCCAGTGTTCAAATTACAGACTTCTCCGCCCTGCGCACTTAGCTGCAAGGGTCTGCACACTTAGTTGCGGACTTACGAAGGCCTCCTACACACTCAGTTGTAGACTTACCAAAGCCTCTTGCATACTCAGTTGCAGGAGCCTTCCCCTTCTCGCCTAAGTACAGGAAGCAGAGCCTTCTTGCCTTAGCACTTGCCTAAAACAACAAAAACCATTCAAAGTTCATAATTCTTCATTCTAAGTTATCTCTAAGACTCACTATGACTCAAATCTTTATAGCTTTATTCCATACAATACCATGGTTCGTGGACCATGGGAGAATCTTGAAACAGACCCAAAACAAGGGCCTAAACCCCTTTGACTCTTATCTACCTATGCACTCCGCATCCACATTTCACGGAGACTTTACATCTTTTATAAAAGATTATAAAAAATTTGGGTTAACTAACCCCAAAACTGACCCTAGGGACCCCATCCCAATAGGCCCCCAACACAAAGATCGTGAATCACCCTAGAGTCACTCAGTTGGCGCTTCAATCTTGTTGTGGAGACCACCTATCTCAACCTATAATACTGCAACTTCAGAAGCTTTTTGTGTTGCGACCTGTTGTACTTCTACTAATTCTTCTGTTGTTGGGCCTTCCACTGCTAGGCGCATTGTCCTCTGTGCCTATTGCAACGCCTTTAGATTTTCCTGAAACAATAAAGTAAGTTGGTAGGATTCGTCTATCCATGGCTGTAATCTAGCATTTAGAAGGGCCTCTTTCATATGTAATTCTTTTGTGTGTGCTTGTAGCTGCTTGCCTTCCTATAACTTCGTGAGGCACTGCGCTGGTGCCAAATTGCGCATAGTTGCTCATACTTCATCATACTAGCACTGTGCCTCCCTGACATCCGTGTTCAGATTTTGTAAGTTTGGGTCCTCCTGTAAGTTCGTCCAAAACTCCATGGCTTGGTCAAATAGCATTCCACAGTCTGTAACTGTGATATCCAATGTGTTCATATGCTCTGCGAACGCTACTCCGTGTTGCTCCCAAACCTTTGGCAAAGTCGTCGACTGCAACTTCAACTGCAGCTTTGATATCTTCATTTGGAAGTCAAAAGTAACCTTGTCAACTTCATCCTTTGATGTCATACTGCGAAAACCAATTTCCTTACTTTTGTCGAAGCTTCGACATCCTCTAGGATGTTCAATTATGGCACTGTCTTGCATGCCTGCTCTATCACTATCTTGAGGCTTTGAGCTCATGTTTTCATCTCCTCCTTTGCCTTCAGTGCTTGCATTTTCTCCACAAACATCTGTTCATTGTTGACCTTAAACTCAATTATGACTATGAGGGTGTGCTGCTCTCTGATCCTCAACTCATCTGAAACCCCCTGATGTAGCACATGGAGGGTCTGGAGTGGTAGCATGGCCAAATTCAGTCCCATTTCCTTCACTGTACTGATCAAAACACTATCCTCATCTGACTCTGTGCGAACAGACCCTTCTGGAAATGGTATGACTCTGAGGTCCAGAGTTCGTTCGAGATCCGCAACTATTCCACTTCCTTGTGTCAGGCTCGCTTGTACCCCGCTCACTTGCCCAACTCCCACCTAAATTATGTTAGTCTGGATCTGCAACTTGCGCATATTCTTTTGGATGCTCCCTAATGTCTGCATATACTGTTGCTCGAACTGCTACAACAACTCAGTGGTCACATCTCTCACCTTGTCCCCGATCTCATCAAGATCACATTTTGTAAGCACCATCAGGTCAATGCGAGTTTGCTTATCAGACTTATGCTTTTTCCATTGTCCACTAGTTTGCTCCTTTTCATGCTTCTTCAAGGTGAAGGGAGTGCTATGCTCCTCCACGCCTCCTTGCTACTCTGAAAGCTCCTGTTCATCTATGTGCTGTGAAGCAAATTTTTTGGCTTCTTCTTTATCCAGGCATTCTTTTGCAGCCCATTCTTTTGCATCATGCTCTTTCTCATAGCATTCCTTCTCTACACGCTCTTTGTTTGCAGATGCCTTAGCAACAAATTACTTCTTCTTCTACTCAGCTAGAGTGTGTGCGACCTTCTTAACTTCCTCCTTACATTTCTGCGCAGCTGAAATTTCTGCACCTTTACGAATGCCTACATCACGCTTTGTGGGTTCGTGCCACTCTACCGGCCAAGTCCCCATGGTCTCCTACACATTTGTTTCAGATACCAAATATGGCATCTTGTGCCATAGGTTCTTTGGGTCCTTCTGCACTTTGATTGACACACTGTCGAAATCAACCTTGAACTTTGCGAAGGCTGTCAATTGCATGAACAAGGTTGGGGACTACCTTGGGCTTTGATTGTGTTAGCGCTTGAAATTTCACCTCAGGCTGAGAAAGGTAAACCTCAAGGCTACATCAAACCATTTAGCCTCGTAGCTAGCCCTACGGGGCAGGAGAAGGCTCTCTCCGGTCTATCTCGTGAAATCTTCAATGGGGTGAGATGACCAACAAGGTAACACTAATATTAGGCTAGTAAACTGATAAAAAGGTTGATTTGGGGTTTTTTGGGTTTTTGGTGGCAAATTGAGGAGAGGGCAATTTTGGGTGCGGGGATTGGACACAGTTTCTGCAGGGGGTTCTTTGGGGCGAGGTAGGAGACCGTATTGATGCCTTTGATTGAGGTGAGTGGATGGAAAAGACCGGTGAGGAGCTAAGGAGAGCAAATAATACTTTGAATTCTCCTTAAACAGTAGAAAACATAGAAATTAAACAAATTTAAAAGCAGAGCATGGCAAGCATGAATTCTTACTTTAACACTTCATTTGTTTAATGTGCAGCAGTAAAGGAAAGGAAATGATTCACATAAACACACTTACAAGAAAATTGAGAAACACACCATCAACACATGAGTCCACAAGAATCCCAAAGAGGACTGCAAAACCCTGGTCTTCCTTAGCCAAAAATTGCAGAGATACAGTGAAATAATACAATGATAGCTTCTCCCTCAAGAGTCCAACCTTCCAACCCCTGAAAATGATTAAGAAAATACATAATATAGGCAAGTCAACCTCTTCCCTTGCCTCTAGGGGTCGAGCTCATCCTTCTAGGAGCTGTTTCAACTAATTCTAAACTGAGCACTAAAATCTAGGCAGTCAAAACAACTTGCCTCTATAAGCTAGGAAACCAATTCATTCATTTAATTTTGAACTTTTTCATGAATGAATCTTCTAGAAGAGGTACATAAGAGTAAAAGTGTCATAGAAGTACATTAATTACATCAAAGAGCATAATAATCCACCCCAAAAAGTCAAACAGGGTCAAACTGGCGTTTTCTGAGCTGTACACTGAAATCTGGAGAAGTTTGCCTGACGGGTCGCGCGCCTCTACCTGACGGGTTGCGCGCCTTTGGGACCATATTTGGGGCACTTCCCAGTGTCCAAATTGAGCAAGAGTAGGCTTGTTGGAAAGGTCTGTGAGTCTACTTTCCAACCCAACTGGAATTTTTTAATTTAGAGTTCATTTGCCATGTCAAAAATCAAATCTCCCAAGACTACTTTCTGCAATTCAAAAAAGTGGCAGAAAGTCATTTTTTGTTTGTTTTTTGACTTTCTGGAGGCCCAAAACTTCATAAAATCTCAAGTCCATTGATGAGCATATGTAACTTCTCATGAAAAATCTGGAAATGCTGAATTTTTGCAAAATGGAGTTGCCATGATGAAGGGTCGCACGGGGGGTGAGACCCGTTAATGGAGAAAACCTGTAAATGGCACAAAAAATTCACAATTGACAAAATTTTCTCCAAATTTCTTGAAATTTGGGCTGAGAGTCCCCAATAAAGTACCATGCTCAGTCAAAGAGGCTTTGGCCAAAATTTGGAGTGGATCGGGCCTTTTCCGTCGTTTTAGTGCCTTGGCCAACCTCCTTGGATCCGACGATTGTAATTTTGACATTTCTCTAAAACCATGACACCTGTGCAAAAAGTGAAGGAGGTTTTTCTTCTTTGGCATGTTATGGACAAAAACCTCTCTCAGGTTTCCAAAATTCATCTTTTATTTCTCTGGAACATCATTTGAGTGCGACTTGTCTCGATGTGTGAAACAAGGAATTTTGTCGAAATGGAGCGAAATGAAGGGGATAAGAGGCTTCTAAATTCTTGGGGAAATTTTTGGGAGTGGGGAGGGATGTTAGGAAGTAGGGGAAAGTGGAATCTCAGAGATTGAGTGAGGGGAAGGGGTCCAAAAGGGCAAAACATAGGCCCAACCTAGAAAATTGCCAGGTTGTAGCTAGAAACTAGGGTTTGTGCAAAAATGAGGAATTTGGCGGATCTAAGGGATGGGAAGCATTTGATAGGGTATTTTAAGGATAGGGGAAGGTGTATGAACATCTGGATACAAGTTTTGCCGATGACTTGACCGTCCAAGAGAAATTGTCTTTAAAACCCTAGGAGAGGGAAATGACCTTGCCTGGGCGCAACTGAAGCATGAAAAAGATGTAAAATGACTCATTAGACACTGACATGATAGTGACAACCCTATGAATGATGAGAGGCTCAGCTGAATGATGATATGGATTGGAATTTTGACAACTTTAGAAGGAGTGAAAGCAAACCCTAGACCTAATGCCTAGTGACCAAATTTTGCTTGAAAACTCTTTGAAATGACAAAATTTGACCTTGACACTCTGAGACCACTTTGTAAGAGCATATTTGATCACTGGAGGAAGGCCGGAAAGACTGACACTAACAGATTGATAACCATGTGAAGGTCCATCTCCATCAAGATCTAGAAAATTTTGAATCCTTGATCCTTTTTCGATCCTTTGTTGCCCATAGCGAAGGGAACCTTGCTGCTTCCGCTAATTCTTTTGGCTGTGGGGGAAACTAGCTGTCGTCCGACAATCTCCAAGATACTAAAACAATAGGCAACAAAATCCATGCGTAGTGGAATGACTTGATTTCTTCTCGAGCTTCCCGAAAGTTTGCAAGGAACTCCTTACATAGATATTTTGCCTAGTTGTATTGAACACCCTTCACGCACTGGGATGCTAGTGATGCTACTGGTGCCAGAACTTCATCCGCACAGCATTTCCTCATGATTTTACGCACAAGAATTTGGGTGGTGAACTGCTTCCTCCTGGTCCTAAATAGAGAGGATAGAATATCTGCACAACCTCTTAACAAGCCCATATTTGGCCTTCATCTTATCTGCTAATTATTTTTCCCCACGTTTCCCTCTAAACTCCTTGTCAGGGTTTGCTCCTTTATAAGGTAACTTCGTTTATTCGATGGATTAACATGTTAGTGATTGGGATAGGCTCCCCAAGCCATTGGCACCCATCGTGCACTAGCGCGAGGAGCTGGTGCACACACACCATGTTGATCGTTGATCTATGAAAAACCGGTACATAGAGCATGTGCATCAATCCCGCCTCCTCGACACCTCTAACCCATTTCATGGGTTCCAACCACGTAACCCCAGTCTCTTCATAGTATATCTTTGTCATATACTTACTCGTTGGTAAATGTGGGAACCTCTTATGGTCTGCGAGGTCCCAATCCTCCTTTTTAGCACACCAATGCACGCTAATGGTGTGCCTTCAAATTCCACTTGTTCACGCAATAGGGGGGTCAACACTGAGAATTTCTTAGAATCAGAGTTGTTGGTAACCTTGGTTTTTCCCTTCCACTGAGGGATACATGCTGGGAGCCATGAAACATGCTCGGATTCTTTGGAATCCACTTCCTCTATACCTTGGTATTCCTCCTCCTCCAAATCAACCACTTTCTCTGGCTATTTGTCTTTTTTGTCCTTTCGTCGCACCTCCAGATTCTTCCTTAGTGATTGTCTCACTGGCATCGTCATCTTCTGCTTTTCTTTGGCAGCAGATTATTTCGGCCTAGGTGACCTCGGCACAATAGGCACAGGGGTTGACACTTCCATACTTGAACTCTTAGGTCGCAGCGCATTAGAAACAACAACGTCAGAACTTACGGCTTCGACGGGGTTTGTAGCAGTCATATGTTCTGTTAGCGCTTGAAATTTCACCTCAGGCTGAGAAAGGTAAACCTCAAAGCAACATCAAACCATTTAGCCTCGTAGCTAGCCCTACGGGGCAGGAGAAGGCTCTCTCCGGTCTATCTCGTAAAATCTTCAATGGATGAGATGACCAATAAGGTAACACTGATTTTAGGCTAGTAAACTGATCAAAGAGTTTGATTTGGGGTTTTTAGGGTTTTTGGTGGCAAATTGAGGGGATGGCAATTTTGGGTGCGGGGATTGGACACAGTTTCTGCAGGGGGTTCTTTGGGGCGAGGTAGGAGACAGTATTGATGCTTTTGATTGAGGTGAATGGATGGGAAATACAGGTGAGGAGCTAAGGAGAGAAAACAATAACTTTGAATTCTCCTTAAACAGTAGAAAACATTGAAATTAAACAAACTTAAAAGCAGAGCATGACAGTCATGAATTCTTACTTTAACACTTCGTTTGTTTAATGTGCAGAAGGAAAAGAAAGGAAATGATTCACATAACACACTTACAAGTACATAGAGAAACACACCATCAATACATGTAACCACAAGAATCCCAAAAAGGACTGCAAAACCCTGGTCTTCCTTAGCAAAAAATTGCAGAGATACAGTGAAATAATACAATGATAGCTTCTCCCTCAAGAGTCCAACCATGAAAATGAGAAAAAAATTACATAATATAGATGATCTAACCTCTTTCCCTACCTCCATGGGTCGAGCTCACTATCCTAGGAGCTGTTTCAACCACTTCTAAACTAAGCACTACAAATTAGGCGGTCAAAACAACTTGCCTCTATAAACTTGGAAACCAATTCATTCACTAAATATTTACCCTTTTCATGAATGAATGTTCTAGAAGTGTTACATAAGAGTAAAAGTGTCTAAAAAGTACAATAATTACATCAAAGAGAATCACATTTCATCCCAAAAAGTCAAACTAAGTCAAATCTGCGTTTTATGGGCTATACAATGCATTTCTCGACAAAACTGCCTGACAGGTCGCGCGCCTTTGGAGCCATGTTTGAGGCACTTGCAGGTGGACAAATTGAGCAAACGTGGGCTTGTTGGAAAGGTCTATGAGTCTACTTTCCAACCCAACTGGAATTTCTAAATTTGGAGTTCATTTTCCCTGTCCAAACTCAAATCTCCCAAGACTGCTTTCTGCAATTCAAAAAAGTGGCAGAAAGTCAATTTTTACTAGTTTTTTGACTTTCTGGAGGCCCAAAACTTCACCAAATCTCAAGTCCATCCATGAGCATATGTAAATTTTCATGACAAATCTGGAAATGCTGAGTTTTTGTCAAAAGGAGTTTTCCTGATGAAGGGTCGCGCGGGGGGTGAGACCCGTTAATGGGAAAACCCTGCAAATTGCCAAAAAATGCCAAAATTCACTCAAAATTCTCAAAATTTCTTGGGATTTGTGCTGTGGCTAGGATATTTAGTGCCTTGATCCTTGAGTGAAGCCTCAGCCAAGATACGGAGGGGATTTGGCCTCTTTCTCCGTTTTAGTGCATCGGTCAACCGCCTTTGAAACATTTTCAATTTTGCCTTGCACACATGCATCCTTGCCCAGTAGTGGTTCTTCATGTTCCTCAGCAATTTCTTCTCTTGGTTGGCCTTAGCCAACAGCCTCTCCAAGTATGCATTTACCTGGATGAGCATGGACTCTCGGTCAGCGGGCAATGGGTCACCGGGTCTTCTTCGGTTCAAGATTCGGTCACTACGAATCCTCCATAGCTCATCAAGTGCCTTCTCCTCCTCCAACTGTTTGTTGTGCTGCTCCAGGTATGTAATGGTCCAGTGTGCACCCTCTAATCTCCTCCGTAAGGCATCATTTTCAGCTCTGAGATGCTGAATGACCTCCTTTGCCTCTTGGCTCGGAGAAATAGCCTCAAGATCAACAAGCTCAATATCTGGAACTCCTGATGGCCCCTCATCAATCTTGGGCTGCTTGCCCCTCTATGCTGCCTGTGCTGCTGAAGAGAGCGAGGCCCCTTCCACCTGATGTGGAGATAACACTCGCTGAGCTGATGATGAAGGCG
Organism: Pinus tabuliformis; assembly: GCA_031772625.1. NCBI lineage: Eukaryota > Viridiplantae > Streptophyta > Pinopsida > Pinales > Pinaceae > Pinus > Pinus tabuliformis. Next base: position 91,600,525 of record CM062808.1, on the reverse strand, counting down.
AGACCCCTTCCCCCTGCTGTGGAGATAGTACTTGCCTAGCTGCTGCAAATAAGGCCCTCGGGCCTTTCTTATAGGTGACCAAAGGTGAGGAGCTGACATGTCTAGTGACAGGGATGTCATGCTGCTGTGATGGTCCTCCCTCCTCATGAATAATCTCAGGATGTGGTGAGGGTGGTGCTGTGAAAAACATCACGAGAGATGAACTCCTCCCATGAGATGCCCTGCTGAGTCAACTGATGCAATACTACTAGCTGAATCAAACCATAATGATAAAGGCTCCTGTACTGTTGTGCCGGGCTCTTCCGCTATAACATGGGCACCATCCTCTGAATGCTCTGATAGAAGAAAATAGGGATGTTCATCATCCTCACTCGGGCGAAGTGCATCAAGAGGCGAATGTGATATGAATACACCTGTGAAAATCTGCCCTCACAAGTAAAATAATGCATGATGAGCCTCATCATGGGAGCATACTCGCTCCTGAGAAACCTGAATGGAAACACACCTGCCAAATGTCTCATGAATGGTGGCCGGACAAAAGGCTCAAAGTGAACATTATCCAGCACCTTGCGTTTATTCCACACCTCCCCAACATTAGGTATCCCAGTGGCATGTGAGATCACCTCGGGTGTCAATGTAAAATCCACCCCTGCAAGGTTGACATGTCCATCATGCAAGTGTAAAACAAAAAGGCGAGCCAACTCTCTGTGGTGTTGAATCCGAGAGATCCTCTCACAGAACTCATAACAAGACATATACTGAAAACATGTGACTGCCATAGGACAAGCCTCTAACTCTGCTAAAGATGTGGGCTCCTCTCTCTTATGATGTCCACCCTTTCCGCCCTGATGAGGCCTCCTCTGTACCTCAATCTCTGAAGCTGATGACTGGTCATCACTTTGCTCATAGGTTTCGGTTTCTGACATGTTTAAAAGAGCAAAGTGGACAAAATGTACTGCTGCTTCTGCTTTATAAAATGCTGATTTGTATGCTCAAACAACTTGAAGATTTGGAGGGAGTTTGAGCGATTTTGAGTTGAGTTTGTAGGGAAACGTTGACGGGTTGCGCGCCTTACCCAACGGGTCGCGTGCGCTTGACGGGTCGCGCCCGTTACAAAACAACACTGCTGGATGCTCGCTGACGGGTCGCGCGCCTGGCCTGATGAGTCGCGCGCCTGTCTTGAGCCCGAATTTGACCAGATTTTGCCCAAAGCTCTTGGATACTTGCTCACTCACACTTGCCAATGCCTTGGATGCATATGAGATTAAAATGAGGGAGATTGGGTTTTTATAAACTCCATTTGACAAAATTTCATGCTCAAACCCACTTTCTAAAGTTTCTCATTGACACTTTACAAAACTGACTTTTTGGCTTCCTTTGTCCTGAAATTGACTCATTTAGTGCTTTGACTTGATTCTTTTTGCAGGTAGATCATCTGAGGGATCTAGGCAAGGGGACCAGGGTTGCATTTTGTCCGCTGAACACTTTTGAAATTTCATCACTTTTTACAAAAATTTAAAATGACTTTGGCTTTAAAAACAAAGTTTTTAAATCCAAGGTGAAAATTAACTGTACAATATTGAAATTTGTGAAGAAACACTTTTAAAATCATCCCTTTGGCTTGATGGGCACCATTTGACCTTCAGAGACATGACCTTGTAATCCATCTTGACCAAAACCCTAGACCTAGGAATTTGACCTTATGACAAAACAAGACAAGCTTTGAGAGAGCTTAATGACTGAAATGACTTGATCCAGCAATGCCAGGAGGGGGACAATGACACCAGCTCCTCCATCAGGGTTATGGCATGCCTAATGGGATGCAAAAATTAACATTGATGAGACACCTATTTATGCAAATGCAAAGAGTTTTGATCGCTGATGGAGGGCTCAAGACCGACTCTAACATTGGCTCCAATGGGGATGGTAGCTCCTTGGAGGTGCCAAGAACCTCAGACCTCTGGGAGAGCAGACCAGTGCTTTCAACCATTGGGCGATGGAGTCAAAAACTCAAGTTGAAATGCATGACTGAAAACCAACACAAACTAACTTAACAACAAGACTGAAAATTGACTCACAAAGGACTCATGACTCAACTAAAAACTGACTCGATACTTAAACACAATCGACAAACTGAAAATGATGCTCAAAGGGGAGCTTATTCATCACAACCTACTCTAACAGTTTCATTCATCACCTGATCAAGTGAAATGAAACAACCAATGCAACCAAGTAAGTATCCCGTCTGCTGTTTGAATTCTCCACAAGTGCTTGCTTATGAACAACAAGAGAGAACTACTGAAAGGCAACTCCCATGACAACTTAGAAACAGATCCATTGAATGATATGGCTTCTCTATCCACCTCCAAAAACACTGCATAAGGATCTTGAAATTCAAGCATACTGGAACTTAGCTCATCCAATAGATTACTTCTCTTCTCCTCATACCATGAATGAAAACTTTGATCTGAGCCTTGTGACGAGACCCCTGTTGAAAATGACAAAGAAACCGACTACTGGATCAAATTCATATCAGTACATGTTTCAAGCTCACATGTAGACAATGGAGAAAAACTTTGACTGCAAACCTCATTCAAAACATCAGCTATTGGATCATGAAAAACTTGAAAAGACTGCTGCAATCCCATTTCTATTGGTTCCATTGTGATTACATGATTACCTACATGCTTCTCATTCTTCACTGAAGATGGACTATGCAAATTTCCCTTCAAATACTGAAATGATTCAAAACAGAATGGTAGGGAACCTTCTTGTATCATTTGATCAAATATGTCAGCTTCCATGCCTTCATCTGCAACTTGACAACCAATGGCATTTGGGGGCTGCAAATCTGAATATGAGAAGTCTGGAACAAGGTTTTTATTGCCTTCAAGATGGTCTGGATCAAGACTTATTGACAGCTGATTTCTAAGTTCATGGAAGTTGTCTCTAATGAACTTACATGAATCAAAACAAAAAGGTAAAGATCCTTCACTTACTTCAAACTTTGCTGCACTTTCCTCGTCAATGTCATAGCTGATATGTGATGGCTGAACATTGTTTTCAAATTGCTGAAAGGAACTTCCTCCTTCCACAAACTAGCTGTTGATTTGTCTGCAAGATTAGCTTCTGTTTGGAGAACATAATCATCATCATACTGATCATACTGAGGCAAATCATCGGTATAAAACATATCATCAAGCATGCAAGTCATATCAACAGATCTCTCTTCTCCAAGGTGATCTACAAAACAATCATTATCAGATCTATGACAACTAGGGTAAGAAACAAAATGTTTTGGATCAACAACTTGTTCTTCTTCAATCAGCGAGCCATGGGCTTGAACATCATAAGCATTTCTTGCGTTGATCTTGTCCATCATCTTTTCCACTGCACTTACCAAAATGTCAAGCTTTACCTCTAGAGATGTCGATTCGGTCGGATCTATGTTTTTCATCTCTTCTTCTTTCAACCTTGCCCTTCGGATCAGCAGATGAGCCTCTACATTTACTGCACTGTTTTGCATCTCGTGAAGTGTTGCAATATCCCTTTCTCTCAGCTGAAACTCCATCTCCGGATCAAAGGCACTCGGATAGTGCAAGAGAGCAGATCTAGGAGAAGGTCTTATATCAACTGGCATCGAATAATAAACTTGGTTAAATCTGGCTGAAAACTGTTGTACTGTCTCCCCTGGCATTCTTTTCAGCTGGTTATACTCTTCTACAATCAAGAAAAGGTTCTGCCCGATCATCCACCTGTTGAGAAAAACTTTGATGAACTGCTGGAAATCTGAGATGCTCGCATCAGGCAAGGCTTTGAACCAACTCTTGACTTTGGCATGCAAAGAAAGAGAAAAAAGCCTAATACTGACATCCTCTTCATCAACTTCAAAAAGATCTAGAAAATTCTCAACATTCTGCACATGTTGCTCGGCGTTGACATTCTTATTTTCACCATCAAACCTCGGCAAGTATAGATCATAGTTTTTAGGGAAATCATGGAGAACAGAAGGTAAAATAAGAGGTTTATACCGATCTGGAATTTTACAAGGTGTAGGGGTATGTACAACAGGTATAGAATCAGTCTTGGTCTCTTGAGATTCATCAATTTGAAGATGGTCATCACAAAATTCGGAAAAAGGATCTTGATCAAGCTCAAAGGCATGCAAATCTTTGGTATTCACAATCTTCAAAGGGAAAGAATCAACTACAGGCCGACGATCTTTTCTCAAATACAATATACTTTGCAAAGCCTTCTTGACATTCTTGGGAAAAGAGAAGAAATAATTTATGACAAAGAACAAAATGTCTTGGATGAAATTCCAACTTGAATACCTGATCTTGCCATATTCTCCTTTCATGTTTTTGCTGGTCGGGATCATCCTCCAGTGGAGTCTTTGGATCTGATCTCGAAAATGATTTAGAGTTGCCAAGTGAATGATTTCATCCTTTCAAGTGCCTGATCGTTGTTCACCATCAACAATCAGATCTAAACTTGATACATGTACTGGGGTAAAATGCAAATGAAGTGCTGTATTCACAAGCTCACGGAGATTGACTGAAGCAACGTTTATCTACTTCGGCTTATGCAAAGCAAAAGCGTTTCGAAGGCTACCTGGCATAACTTCAGGCTCCGTCTAAGACTTATAAAACGAACACATCAATCCACAAACAATTTGTTCTCCCCAGTATGGTCGCCAGTATGTTAGCGCTTGAAATTTCACCTCAGGCTGAGAAAGGTAAACCTCAAAGCAACATCAAACCATTTAGCCTCGTAGCTAGCCCTACGGGGCAGGAGAAGGCTCTCTCCGGTCTATCTCGTAAAATCTTCAATGGATGAGATGACCAATAAGGTAACACTGATTTTAGGCTAGTAAACTGATCAAAGAGTTTGATTTGGGGTTTTTAAGGTTTTTGGTGGCAAATTGAGGGGATGGCAATTTTGGGTGCAGGGATTGAACACAGTTTCTGCAGGGGGTTCTTTGGGGCGAGGTAGGAGACAGTATTGATGCTTTTTATTGAGGTGAATGGATGGGAAAGATAGGTGAGGAGCTAAGGAGAGCAAATAATAACTTTGAATTCTCCTTAAACAGTAGAAAACATTGAAATTAAACAAACTTAAAAGCAGAGCATGACAGTCATGAATTCTTACTTTAACACTTCGTTTGTTTAATGTGCAGAAGGAAAAGAAAGGAAATGATTCACATAACACACTTACAAGTACATAGAGAAACACACCATCAATACATGTAACCACAAGAATCCCAAAAAGGACTGCAAAACCCTGGTCTTCCTTAGCCAAAAATTGCAGAGATACAGTGAAATAATACAATGATAGCTTCTCCCTCAAGAGTCCAACCATGAAAATGAGAAAAAAAGTACATAATATAGATGATCTAACCTATTTCTCTACCTCCATGGGTCGAGCTCACTATCCTAGGAGCTGTTTCAACCACTTCTAAGCTAAGCACTACAAATTAGGCGGTCAAAACAACTTGCCTCTATAAACTTGGAAACCAATTCATTCACTAAATATTTACCCTTTTCATGAATGAATGTTCTAGAAGTGTTACATAAGAGTAAAAGTGTCTAAAAATTACAATAATTGCATCAAAGAGAATCACATTTCATCCCAAAAAGTCAAACTAAGTCAAATCTGCGTTTTCTGGGCTGTACAGTGCATTTCTGGACAAAACTGCCTGGCAGGTTGCGCGCCTTTGGAGCCATGTTTGGGGCACTTGCAGGTGGCCAAATTAAGCAAACATGGGCTTGTTGGAAAGGTATGTGAGTCTAATTTCCAACCCAACTGGAATTTCAGAATTTGGAGTTCATTTGCCCTGTCAAAACTCAAATCTCCCAAGATGGCTTTCTGCAATTCAAAAAAGTGGCAGAAAGTCAATTTTTACTAGTTTTTTGACTTTCTGGAGGCCCAAAACTTCACCAAATATCAAGTCCATCCATGAGCATATGTAACTTTGCATGAAAAATCTGGAAATTCTGAGTTTTGGTCAAAAGGAGTTGCCCTGATGAAGGGTCGCGCGGGGGGTGAGACCCGTTAATGGGAAAAACCTGCAAATTGCCAAAAAATGCCAAAATTCACCCAAAATTCTCAAAATTTCTTGGGATTTGTGCTGTGGCTAGGCTATTTAATGCCTTGATCCTTGAGTGAAGCCTCAGCCAAGATACGGAGGGGATTTGGCCTCTTTCTCCGTTTTAGTGCCTCGGTCAACTGCCTTTGAAACATTTTCATTTTTGCCTTGCACACATGCATCCTTGCCCAGTAGTGGTTCTTCATGTTCCTCAGCAATTTCTTCTCTTGGTTGGCCTTAGCCAACAACCTCTCCAAGTATGCATTTACCTGGATGAGCATGGACTCTCGGTCAGTGGGCAATGGGTCACCGGGTCTTCTTCGGTTCAAGATTCGGTCACTACGAATCCTCCATAGCTCATCAAGTGCCTTCTCCTCCTCCAACTGTTTGTTGCGCTGCTCCAGGTATGTAATGGTCCATTGTGCACCCTCTAATCTCCTCTGTAAGGCATCATTTTTAGCTCTGAGATGCTAAATGACCTCCTTTGCCTCTTGGCTCGGAGAAATGTCCTCAAGATCAACAAGCTCAATATCTGGAACTTCTGATGGCCCCTCATCAATCTTGGGCTGCTTGCCCCTCTGTGCTGCCTGTGCTGCTGAAGAGAGCAAGGCCCCTTCCACCTGATGTGGAGATAACACTCGCTGAGCTGATGATGAAGGCAAGACCCCTTCCACCTGCTGTGGAGATAGTACTCGCCTAGCTGCTGCAAATAAGGCCCTCGGGCCTTTCTGATAGGTGACCAGAGGTGAGGAGCTGACATGTCTAGTGACAGGGATGTCATGCTGCTGTGATGGTCCTCCCTCCTCATGAATAATCTCAGGATGTGGTGAGGGTGGTGCTGTGAAAAACATCACGAGAGATGAACTCCTCCCATGAGATGCCCTGCTGAGTCAACTGATGCAATACTACTAGCTGAATCAAACCATAATGATAAAGGCTCCTATACTGCTGTGCCGGGCTCTACCTCTGTAACATGGGCACCATCCTCTGAATGTTCTGATAGAAGAAAACAGGGATGTTCATCATCCTCACTCGGGTGAAGTGCATCAAGAGGCGAATGTGATATGAATACACCTGTGAAAATCTGCCCTCACAAGTAAAATAATGCATGATGAGCCTCATCATGGGAGCATACTCGCTCCTGAGAAACCTGAATGGAAACACACCTGCCAAATGTCTCATGAATGGTGGTCGGACAAAAGGCTCAATGTGAACATTATCCAGCACCTTGCGTTTATTCCACACCTCCCCAACATTAGGTATCCCAGTGGCATGTGAGATCACCTCGGGTGTCAATGTAAAATCCACCCCTGCAAGGTTGACATGTCCATCATGCAAGTGTAAAACAAAAAGGCGAGCCAACTCTCTGTGGTGTTGAATCCGAGAGATCCTCTCACAGAACTCATAACAAGACATATACTAAAAACATGTGACTGCCATAGGACAAGCCTGTAACTATGCTAAAGATGTGGGCTCCTCTCTCTTATGATGTCCACCCTTACCGCCCTTATGAGGCCTCCTCTGTACCTCAATCTCTGAAGCTGATGACTGGTCATCACTTTGCTCATAGGTTTTGGTTTCTGACATGTTTAAAAGAGCAAAGTGGACAAAATGTACTGCTGCTTCTGCTTTATAAAATGCTGATTTGTATGCTCAAACAACTTGAATATTTGGAGGGAGTTTGAGCGATTTTGAGTTGAGTTTACAGGGGAAACGTTGACGGGTCGCGCGCCTTACCCAACGGGTCGCGCGCGCTTGACGGGTCGCGCCCGTTACAAAACAACACTGCTGGATGCTCGCTGACGGGTCGCGCGCCTGTCTTGAGCCCGAATTTGACCAGATTTTTCCCAAAGCTCTTGGATACTTGCTCACTCGCACTTGCCAATGCCTTGGATGCATAATGAGAGTAAAAGGAGGGAGATTGGGTTTTTATAAACTCCATTTGAAAAAATTTCATGCTCAAACCCACTTTCTAAAGTTTCTCATTGACACTTTACAAAACTGACTTTTTGGCTTCCTTTGTCCTGAAATTGACTCATTTAGTGCTTTGACTTGATTCTTTTTGCAGGTAGATCATCTGAGGGATCTAGGCAAGGGGACCAGGGTTGCATTTTGTTCGCTGAACACTTTTGAAATTTCATCACTTTTTACAAAAATTTAAAATGACCTTGGCTTTAAAAACAGAGTTTTTAAATCCAAGGTGAAAATTAACTGTACAATATTGAAATTTGTGAAGAAACACTTTTAAAATCATCCCTCTGGCTTGGTGGGCACCATTTGACCTTTAGAGACATGACCTTGTAATCCATCTTGACCAAAACCCTAGACCTAGGAATTTGACCTTATGACAAAACAAGACAAGCTTTGAGAGAGCTTAATGACTGAAATGACCTAATCCAGCAATGCCAGGAGGGGGACAATGACACCAGCTCCTCCATCAGGGTTATGGCATGCCTAATGGGATGCAAAAATTAACACTGATGAGACACCTATTTATGCAAATGCAAAGAGTTTTGATCGTTGATGGAGGGCTCAAGACCGACTCTAACATGTTCTATGAAGAGCTCTCAGGCTTCTACGGTGTAGTTTCCGAATCAGGGGCTCATCATGAACTCCTCCCATAATTGACGCTTCATAAGCTTCAAATGGAAAAGTGCCCAGGCAACTCTTAGAATGCAAATTGTTCTTCACCGAACCAACACAAGTAATTTATAGGAAGCTTTGAATTCAAATCTAACCATTCCCTCCAATTTCTGATAATAAATGAATCTTTGGCGGCAGATCTCCAAAGATATTTTCCATAAATAGCGCCTACCCACTCCTCTTAACTGATTTTTGGCCATCAAATCATGAATAGTAAACCCAACAACTACTTTTGGACCCATCTGCATGACACCATCTTCCATGGCGCAACTTCTCCCGTTGCACCCCTGTCGTTCATCACTCAACCTCCCTAGCATGTTCTTCACTTAGTCGGGCAGTGTAGTTTATAGTCCCACAATCCCTTGCAACTTCCTAGATTACTAAGACTGCCCTACTGCCATATAGTCATTGCGCAACTCAGATCTACCTTCATGCAGATCGATGTCCTTCTAGGGCTCGCTACTGTAACTAGGGTAAAATGGCTTCTAGACCTTCGTGGAGGTCTATGATTAGCCTTTACATACCCTAAAAAGGCAGATTATCCACTTTCACGCATCAATAAATAACCCTAGATCTGCCTTTGCATAGATCTATCCAAATCTTCAGAAATTATAAAGGAAATAATCCTTAACTTCACGAACAAATATCATTATTTAAAACTTGCATAAATAAGATAGATTCAACAGTTTCGCGTGACATTCATACATTATTTCATTAAAACATATTATTGAGTTATAGAGTATAACATAAGAAAAGTTGACAATAATGCACGACAATTATTCAAAATCAGTCTTTATTCAATTCCAGTGTTCAAATTATAGACTTCTCCACCCTGTGCACTTAGCTGCAGGGGTCAGTGCACTCAACTGCGGACTTACCAAGGCCTCATGCACACTCAGTTGCAGGAGCCTCCCCCTTCTCATCTAAGTACATGAAGCATAGCCTTCCTACCTTATCAATTGCTTAAAACAAAAAAAAACCATTCAAAGTTCACAATTCTTCATTCTAAGTTATCTCTAAGACTCGCTATGACTCAACTATTTATAGATTTCTTCCATATAATACCATTGTCCACAGACCATTAGAAAATCTTAAAACCAACCCAAAACAATGGGATAATCCCCTTTAACTCTTATCTACCTGCACGCTCTACATCCCCATTTCGTGAAGATTTTACATCTTTTATAAAAACTTATACAAAATTTGGGTTAACTAGCCCCAAAACTGACCCTAGGGACCCCATCCCAACAACGTTACAGAGGAAGAGACTGTAAAAAGGGTCATTTATGGTCTGATCAAAGGCTATGCAGGGAAGAGGAGGTTGTGAGGCATCCTGAGTGGTCAGAATGGAAACCAAGAAGAACATGAAGTCCTGCAACGAAAGAGAGATCTAGGAATTTGAAAGATCAAAACCGAGAACTAAATAATAGTACCCAATAGAGTTTCCATTTTCTTTATAGGGATTAATGCACAGGTGGTTGTGGATGAAAGACTCGCTCGGGTCTTCCTAGCACCCAAGGCATACTATTTAAGATTAGTTGCAACTGTCACAAAGAAACACACATATATTCATATTAATTCATGATTGACAAAGAGAAAGGAGAAGGATTACCTCAGTCCTTGGTGTTGTCCTGTTTGAGATCTCAATGTGGAAAAGTGGAAGGCCTCTCTACCAACTCCTATATCAAAACCTACACATAGACAAGACAAAGCATACTCCTAAAAAATATAAACCTTGATAATCAAAACATAAATATATGGGAATATAAGCTAGCATGCATCTAAGCTACTTATCAATCATGGAATCGAATCAACATGTAAAGGAATACAATATCAACACCATCAAGTAGACAACACATAAAAATATCTATATTTTTATATAGAAGAAGAATGATTACAACCATCTTGGTTGGATCAAGCCTCCTCTAGTCCTTCAGCTCCAATCTCTCTCTCTCTCAACTTCTTGGCAGCATAACAATACTAAAGCCCTTGCAAAATTTCAACAATCATTCGACCTACATTACAATGACCAAGCCTCCAATTTATAGATGGAGAGAGGCTCATCCTTGCCAATTATTTAATGAGTTGTACTGAGGCAAAAGCTTGGGCGTTTCCTTGTTTTATTTCTCTTTCCCTCCTTGTGAGACTTTGTTAGGAATAACAATCTCCTTAGTTAGGCATGAGGTAGATGTTTCCTGCTTTTCAAGTTGACATTTGAGTGAAAAGTGGAGTGTTAGCCAGTCAAATTATTCTTTGACCTGTGGAATCTCATAAATATATAGTAACAATGTCGTTTAGACAAAACAAAGCGTTAACCTAGGGAATAACGTTTTGGATGAGAAATGGAAATTGTTATAACTCTCCTTGTCCATTTCTAGGTTGTGTTACCCTGACAAGTAGGCCTGTAAGTTAGTTCTTGTCTTCAACCAATGTGTCTTTCTCCTCTGAGTTGATGAGGAGGTCATTTTCCTATATAATAGACATTTCCTTCAAAATATATGTGGTCGAAGAAATTACCAACGTAACAAATTTGGGACCACTTCCCACACTTGGAAGATGATTCCTTGAGAGGTTTCAGTCAAGGACAGTCCAATTTGTGTTTCCCTGAAGATGTGAAACCATAAAAGGAATCCTCTTGTCCTACTCATAAGTCATTTCCATTCATGAACCAAGAAAGGGAAGAGGGATTCAAAAAATTCTATATAAACAATCCATGGGAGAACCAAACATAAGACAATGTTATGCTAGCAAAATTTCTATCAAAGAAATCCTTCATTTCATTGTTGAAGCATAAGAAATAGCACACTATTGTGTTGGAAAAGTTTCTTCTTAACAGTCCATCACTCTAGGTTGGAGATGATTTCACCATTGAGAGAGCCTTGATACTTATTTGATAGAGAGGAGAAGTTTGAAAAGAAAGTGAGGAAAGGAACCTCCTTGGTATGGATTTTTCAACACATTAGCTCAAAGAATTCTCTTCAAGCATTTAGTATTCTTCTATTTGTATTTATCTTCTACCACCAACAATCAATAAAGGGAGCCATTTTCCATAATTGTGTTGACTTGTTTGCTTCATTAAGAATTATTTGTGTGTTTATCTCTTTGTTTTAGTTCATGTTTTTATATGCATTGTTTTCACCATTTGCAATGATTTTTTTCATCATGCTTGTCCACTGAAAACAACCAAACTGCTTGTATTTCTTTGCAGGGAACAATCGACTGCTAAGAAGGTGTCTTTAGGTACCCCATTGCTACAAAACACTACTACAATATTGGCGAATCCACTGTTGTCTTTTCTTTACTCTAACTATTTTGTTTTTAGGACCCTCTCTTTGCATTATCACCTCATAAGGCATTGAACATATCTCTAGAATTTTCGCAGGAAATTTTGGACTTGTTGGTGGCCGAGAAACTTGCTTGTTCATAGTTTTTACATCAACTCGCAGCTTTCTTATAGACAAATAAGCAGGTCGCAACTTTTTCTTTGACAGATGTGCAACCATGTATGTGCATGGTAAAACTATGGAAGTTTTTAGAAAAAAAAATTCCTTGTAATTTCACTTTTCTCAGGTGATTGGAAGCCTTTAGTGAATTTCCTTCAGCTCTGCAATCTTTTTCTAGCCAATTTAGATTACTTAATTGCTTTACTAATCAGAATTAGTAAGGTAATTATATTATCTTTATTTTTATTTTTCATTCTCACATAGCTTAATTACGGGAAAAAGTAAGTGGCCAAATTCCACATCTATTTTTCAATCTATTTTGCTAGTTTTTGCAAATCACGTAGCTTAATTAGTAAAGGAGTAAGTGGCCTATTATCCATAATGTTACTAAACAAAGCATTTTTTCATTTCATTAGTTTTGGGACTAGAACTAAGTGTCATTACACAAAGTAAGTAATATATGCTTCCCTTGCATCTTTTAGGTAAACCTGGGCATGGATATGAAATGTTTCTTAAAGCACTTGTGTTTCCCATATCTCTTTATGCACACAGTGTAATAGGATAAAGAGTAAGTGGCCCATTATCCGTGCATCATTACTTTTCCATGCAAGGAAAGATTGAAATCTAGTGTAATTAGGAGGATATTGTAATGGATCACCGAATATCCACATCTGATCACACTTTACATGTTCACTTGCTCACTTGCACACAATTACACCACACACTAAGCTTATATAAGCTTTGTATAAGAAGGAATCCTGTTTCCAAAGATTTTTGTACTTGCTTTGGCTTACATCTCACTCCCTAAGAAAAGAAAAATCCTTAAAAGAAACCATAACTTGAACCAACTAAATTTCCCACATGGGCCACCAAATAATTTATAGTTTAGGTTAGGTCCATTGGGGGTAGGCATCCCATAAGTCACCATGGTCATGTTACATATTTGAGACATATAAGTTGACTTTTAGGGTTCTTAAAATACTTCAATCATCCTAGGGTAAAGAATACCCAAGCATGGTAGATACCAAATTAAAAGGGGTTCAACTTAGGTCCAGTGTGTGCGGTACTATTTAAGGCTACCCAACCTATACTGGTAACTGACTACCAAGAATATAAAGACTCGAATGCTCATGTGGGACGAAGGTACTTTAGTGGCCAAAATTTAGGGCTTCCATCCCCATAGGTGGAGGTGTGGGCAGCACTAAAACCTCATCCGTTACCTTGGTTGATTCCTCGGCTGCTAGAAAGCATCGCCAGTTCTTTCGGGACGTTGCCCCAGTACCCATCAGAAGATATCTCCACAAGGCCCAATTAATTTGAGAGTGGCAAGGATGACAGGGTATTTATAGGATCTTTTATCATACGCAAAAACAAATGAAAGCCATTTTTTTTATTGATTACATAGTCTACGTTAAATGGAAATTAATCATTTTATTTCCTCTTTGTTTTATGTATGTGATTTATTTTCTTTGTGAATTATCTACTTCCCTCAATCACACAAAGTAGCACACACTCTACTCGATACCATAGGGAACCCCACGACTCCTCATTGATCTAGACATTTTTAATACCTCCCTCCATTACCAGGAGGAGTGCCAGGTCTCTCGCAATTTAGGTGTAGAAGACACCATACAACTACCATTATAGGGTTTTCCTTTATAGATGCAACTTTTCTTGGAACTCCTCCTCATCAAAGTACCTGTTGGTGGCTAGATTTGCATACTTTTACTCACCCTTTTACCTTATTCTTTTTATCCATTTAACACCAATATTGGTTAATAAATATCCTAAAATGCGCAGGTATACGTCTTGTCATGTATTTATGGATTATTGATCAACAAAACATAGTTGTATGGGATTATTACCTAAGTGGCTTGCTAATTCAGTTACTTCTGTAGATTTGAAGGGAGAATGATTAGGACCATGATTCACTGGATGATACTGTCAAAGTTGGCAGCACTATCCTTGGATATTGCCTGAAACGTTGAATCAATATTTCGATTGACACACTGTTATCTTTTACATTATGTTTCATTATGAAAACCACCATCTAATTAAAGGCAGACAATGTTGTAATTTTAGGAATTGTATTATTGACAAATTGTATAAAGTAGAGTTGTGAGCTATGAAAGTTATCATTGTTGAGTCATTAAGGTTACAGGAGAAATACTCTAACTTTGAATCTGTAACAAAATACTTGTAATATTTATTTAATTAATGAAATTTTGATCTTCTAAGCATATCGTGATTCATTGATCTCACCACAACCATGATCAGGGAGTTGGGCCCACTCTCTTGACTAGGTGCTTCTTGATTAGATGTGTGTTAAGTTTATTTCTATGAGTTTATTATTGCTATGAATGTTTATTAGTCTATTGCTATGAGTCCTAGTTGTTGTTACTCTTATTGTTGTTACAATTATTACTTGTTGTTACTCTTATTTGGTGTTACAGCATTGCTTATTGTTACATGTTGATGAATTTATAATTAATGTTCAATGCTGGGTAGGGAAACAATTTCCTACACATACAGTGCATGATGGCCTTGCAACAACTGGTAGAACCCCAGGCTGAAAATTAAATGTGGATTGGGTGAATTTCATGATTCATACTTGGACACCAACATTTTGGCGTAATTGTCGGGGAGGCTATCAAAGGTGTGAAATTACGACCAACATTGACCATAGGAATGATATCTCGTCCTCGGGAAGGAAGCTTACGTCTTGCTCTAGGTCCTGAGTATTAGATCGTTTGGTTGTTTGGTTTCTTTCTTTTCTTGTCTTTTGTAGGATTATTCTCTCGTCCCGGGGAAGGAAGTTTTTATCACCTTTCTCTAGGTTTGGAGCTTTAGATTTCTTTGTTCTGCTTTCATAAGTATTTCTCTCTCGTCCTGGGAAGGGAAGTTTTATTTTTCGCCCTGTTTCAGGTCCTGAGCTTGATTTTTGTGATTTGTTTATTTTCTTTCTCTTTTTTTCTTTAGGGGCCACTCTCTCGTCCTGGGGAGGGAAGTTCTTATCCTGCTCCAGGTCTTGAGCTTTTAATTTGTTTGAATGTTTCCCTTTTATTTCCTAATTGTATGAATAGAGACACCAATAAAAGGGGCAAAGGGAGACCCCCGAAAAGAAAAGGGGTTGATTTGGGTAGAAAAACTTACATCCAAGAGATCATCTCAAGGGCTGAGTCTGGAGCATCGTCACGAGCTACTGCTAGGGTAAGATCTCATACGAGATATGAAGGACAATCAGTTTCACAACTAGAACCTCCTCCACTAGCAGAAGTGAAATTCGAGGAAGAAGAAGTAGCAAGCAAAGGATCTGAGGAACTACATATTGCAAGTTCAGAGGAAGAATATTTGAGGGAATCCTTAGCACCATTTGATCAAGGAAGTGTTTTTAAACAACTTCCATCACCTGTTATAGAACAACCAGAGCCAAAAACTAAAGAAATTCCAAGTGGGTATTGGCAGATATTCATGGCTCCTACAAATTCTTCGATTGAATCTCCTATTGGAGATATTAAAGGTGATGCACCTATGAAGCCTATTCCTTTGAAAACACTACCTAATTTCCATGGTCTTACTTTTGAGGATCCGGGCACATTCCTTTTTGAATTCGACGTTGTTTGTCGGGGGTATGATTACATTTTTGATGCTCAGAAATTGAAGATATTCCTCGCTACTTTGAAGGGCACAACTTTGAGATGGTTTATGGGTTTAGGAGGAAAATATATTGCTACATGGGATGATATGAAGATGATTTTCCTTGAGAAATATTAGGACTACCACAAATCCTGGGATGTAAAGGAATACATTTTTAAGATTATACAAAAAGAGGATGATAATATGGAAGATTTTGTGGAACGTTTTCATTATAGTTTGCAGAGATCAGGCCACAGTGACCTCGATAAGAATAACTTGAAGATAATTTTTCTCAAAGCACTAAGGGAAGAATATCTGGAGGTATTGAACGTAGTAGGGAAAGGAGATATATCAAAGGAATAATTTGATACCATCTGTGAATTATGCATCAGGTGTTCGCGAGGGGCTGTGAGACAGAGGCAGGGAATCTGAACTCTCAAAACATACAACAGTGGAGTTACAAAGGCTGAAATTGGGAATCTACTGGACAACCTGAGAACCGATGTCCTAAGTACATTATCACCACAACTAGACGTTTTGGAGGCGAAGCAAAAGTATATGGAGGCAGAGAAGGCTATGTCTATTTTCTGCCCTCAATGCAGGAAGAAGCATTCGTTGAAGGAATGTCCATTCAATTCCGTGGAGACTTGTGAGATATGTGAACAAAGTACTTCCACTAGAACTTGCCTATCTATTCCTGGATTGAAGGCAGCCTTACAGGGAATGAATGAAGAAGCGTATCAACATTATTTTATGGGATCAAGGAAACCATGGCAACCATGACTGCCAAACATGAATCAAAGTATGCCTCAAGACCCGTCTCAATATTTTAATAATATGAATTTTGGTCAGCAGTTTGTACCTTTTTCACCTTCTTGGCTGCAGTCTTACCAATATCCAATGCCATGGAAACCCTGGTACCCTCAATATGGTACAAATTATTCATTGTCCTAGAAATGGCGTGGAACTCCTCCTCCTCCTTCAAGACAATTCTCCCAACCTATGCCACAACAACAAATAGAACTACCTACTAATGCACCCACTAGTAATCCTCCTTTTCATCCTCAACTGTCTGTCTAACCCAATCCAAATCCAAATAATAGAGGGGCTCAACAGGTTGAGACACTCAACCTCCCTGCATATAGTATTGCCACTATGGAATGTGATGAATTAAATATTCAATCTGGTTGGGTGGTCAATACTCAAAATTCACCTATAATTATTCAGCATACCGATGATGAAGTCTTAGAATGAGAACAAATAATGATAGGGGATGAGCCAACACAGATTCCTATAAAGCAACAAACTTCTTCACAAACTATTGTTACTATAGGATGTTAGGCTAGTCCACCTTGTTAGTGCCTGGATCTACCTCAGGCTGAAGGAAGGCAAGTCTAGGGTAACATCAAACCAAGCTTAACCTGGTAGCTAGCCCTACCAGGTCAGGAGAGGGCTCTCTCCTTGTCAATCTCAGTTAGGATGACTAAAATTATAGCTTGAGATGACTGAATTGAAATTATCTTTTAGGCTCGGTATAGTAGCTCTAGGGTTTTTTTAGATTTGTTTGGGTCGAAACAACAAGAGAAAGGATGATTTGGATTATGGCATCAATGTCAGTTTCCGCCGGCAAACCTGGGGAAAATTAAGTGCCATGTTCAGCGAAGTGAAGATTGTAAATGTGAGAAGTATAAGGGAGAAAGCGTGCTGCCCTATAGGCATCAAACAAAGGATGGATCTACAGTAGCAACTTTAGATGAAAGAGAATAACAAGGTTGCTCAACAGAGCATCTAACAACGGATGGATTCTGTTAAAACTACCATTACAACTAATAGCAAAATCATCATGAAAGGAGCATCATTATGGATGAATTCCTAACATATCACTTAGATAATGCTGAAACAAAGGAGAAAAACATAATGTGTAAATGAATTATAGGAGAAAAAACATACTGAACATTTAAGCACCGTGATGAATCCCAAGCCTAAAGGGAAAAAAATGCTTTATTATGATATTCAATAAAACTTTACACAGTCCAAAATGCTTCTTCCTGTTGCAAAAATCCAACCTCTACACTATGAAATTCATAAAATATATACATTTGTTCATCCTTGTACTAAGGGAATTGAGCTCAACCATTTTCTTCAAAATAGAATCAATTACACAAAACTTGGACCAAATTTCTGAAAATAGGTGTTGAAGATGAACTCGTATCTCCTAAACCATAGCACCTGTTACAAAACTCAAAGAGGTTTTTGTATATAAGGTCATTTTGGTATGTGATGGACAAAAACCTCTCACTTTTGAAAAATTCATTACCATTATTTCAGAAACTGATCTTGTACTAAACTTGTCCCTATGTGCAGCAACTGACCTCCAAACATGCATAACCAAGAACCAATCATTCATTTTGATCATATCTTATGATCCAGAAACTAGTTACAGGAGTGTGATATACTATTGGAAAGATTTTTCCAAGCTTCTTCTAATGGACACATTTGTGACATGTTTTGTGTTGAATATCATGTGCAAAACATCTAACCAAACCAAACCTAGTAAGAGCTCATGTTGATCCTTGGTGACAGGCTGCGAAGACTGGCACTAACATCAGCTTTATTGGGGATGGAAGCTCCTTGGAGGTGTCAAGAACACCATAGACCAAGTGCCTCATCCATTGCGAAATACGGTCAAACAGCTGCAAACTCAAAACAACTCATACCAATCCAAACATACACATACTGCAACCTGTACATAACAAATATTGGAAATTGAAATGTTGCCTTTGGCAGATTATTATTTACAAATCTACCCTAATTTGCTGCAAAACCAATAGATCAAGTGATGTTGTAATGCCATATCAACCAATCAAGTAATTGTGACAATGATGTTGGTTTTTGATAGTGTTTGAACCAAAAGATAGTTGGAAATCCTACCAACAGTGTATACCCATAGTACCTTTGGCTCTGTAAAAGATAACCTGGTTTTTCTTTCCACTTAAAAATATATTCCATATATGCTGCTATGGGATCATAGAAACCAGATTCTATTTGCTGCCCCAGCTCATTAACATATGCTCTTGGCTACAGATTGTCACATTCTCGCTGTAAATCATAACATCCTTCAATCCAACCATCCAAGGGCAGCCTTATTGTTATAGATGTTTTTGGGCACTGCAACCCCAATCATAAATGTCCATAAACTAAGGGATCCTAAGTCCCTACAAGTGTTGCTTCACTACCTAAAGGAACAAGGTCAGCTGATTACATCATGTCCCAGAAGTTCTCCACAGAAAACTGCTCAGAACTGGTCAAAACTAGACCATACAGAATGCGCAGTGCAGAGGGTGCAATGCATACTACCTTCCCAGTGTAAAAGGTGCGATGCATACTAGATGGCCCCTCTGTAGGGTGCGATGGGCGAGAATGGACAAATGGCAGAGATAGTTTGCGAGGTGGAGGATCATAGAATCTTCCAGAAACTTCCCCTCTGACACTTGCCTCTCTGATTTCGCCCAGGGATGAGTAAGAGATCATCAATCTCCAAGTGGAATCAAGAACTATCAGAGAGAGGACACTAATCAAAATCCCAGAAGCTGACTCACCCCCCTACAATCATCTATATATGGATCCCTCATCACAGAGATCTAGAGGCTGGAACCTTGTATCTTGTAGAGAAGTGCTGTTGGTTTTGTGGTGTAACATCATAGTGTTGGGTGATCTAAGCTTTACTTGAGGTGAAGAAGGGCTTTCTTGCTGGAGGATGACACCGGGTCAGAACAATTGGTTGTAATCCTCTTGATATTCTTGATATTAATAAAGCTATTCAAGTTTTCCTCCACATTCTTGTATGTCTTATTATATATGCATTTGTGTGGTCAATACATATCTGGTCCTATGTTGTTTATGACTATATATCTTTGTTCTTTGATAGTATTATGCTGCTTTGATTCCATAGATGCTCTTTGAAGTTGTGTAGATGAAGAAGGAGTGGCAAAGATCTATCAAGAAGGAGAGGAACCAGGCAAGGAACCAATCGCAAGACAAAGATTGGTGTCCTTTGTTCTCCTCTTATCTATTTTTCATAAAGGAAAGTGAAAGTAGTTTTAACTTGTGTGTTTCTAAGATAGCTACCAGTCTTAGTGGGAATAGCATCTCTAAGTGGACACTATTCCTGGTAAAACTTATCTTTTCTTCTTTGGGAGGAGGGAGAGTTTCCAAGAACTGTTTAGGGTCTTGGAATTCATGTGATTTAATTTGAACATCTAATAATTCAACTTCATTTTCCAATCTTTCAAACACTAAGCCAAGAAAACAATATTTATTCTCAGGTGTGAGTCAGCTGGATTTCAAGCTAAGAAATAATGATGTTAAAAAAACTCTGATCAATCTGAAATTTTTCTATCTCATCACTTAAAATCAATAAAATTTCACTGGATAATAGATTTTCCACATACCCTGTCATCGGTGATTGCCATCAATGTTCAAAAGACTGGATTCTTTGGCAGTGAAGTCGAAGCTCAGAATCTTGAACATTGGAGTCATCAGGTACATGATTTCAGCCTTCATATGTGTCTGACTATTGTCCACCATCAGCAATCAGATCTGCAACTTGAATGATCTTTGCCAGAGAAGATCTGTCACCTCTTCCCTAGTATGGTCGCCATTATGTTAGTGCCTGGATCTACCTCAGGCTGAAGGAAGGCAGGTCTAGGGTAACATCAAACCATGCTTAACCTGGTAGCTAGCCCTACCAGGTCGGGAGAGGGCTCTCTCCTTATCAATCTCAGTTAGGATGACTGCAATTATAGCTTGAGATGATTGAGTTGAAATTATTTTTAGGCTAGGTATAGTAGCTCTAGGGTTATTTTTAGATTTGTTTGGGTCGAAACAACAAGAGAAAGGATGATTTGGATTATGGCATCAATGTCAGTTTCTGTCGACAAACCTGGGACAAATTAAGTGCTATGTTCAACCAAGTGAAGATTGTAAATGTGAGAAGTATAAGGGAGAAATCTCGCTGCCCTACAGGCATCAAAAAAAGGATGGATATGCAACAAAAACTTTAGATGAAAGAGAATAACGAGGTTGCTCAACAGAGCATCTAACAATGGATGAATTCTGTTAAAACTACCATTACAACTAACAGGAAAATCATCATGAAATGAGCATCATTATGGATGAATTCCTAACATATCACTCAGATAATGCTGAAACAAAGGAGAAAAACATAATGTGTAAATGAATTACAGGAGAAAAAACCTACTGAACATTTAAGCACAGTGATGAATCCCAGGTGTAAAGGGAAAAACTGCTTTATTATGATATTCAATAAAACTTTACACAGTCCAAAATGCTTCTTCTTGTTGCAAAAATCCAACCTATATACTATGAAATTCATAAAATATATACATTTGTTCATCCTTGTACTAAGGGAATTGAACTCAACCATTTTCTTCAAAATAGAATCAGTTACATAAACTTGGACCAAATTTATGAAAATAGGTGTTGAAGATGAACTCGTATCTCCTAAAACATAGCACCTATTACAAAATGGAAAGATTTTTTTGTAGATAAGGTCATGTTTGAGAAAAACCTCTCTCAAATTTTGGAAATTCGTTTCCAGTTGCTCGTAATCTGTGCCACAAAATCATCTCTAAAACAGAAAATCATTAAAAATTTAAATATGTGAAAATGAGCTGTAAAGATCTAGTCACATATCCCAATTCATGACACCTGTGAATAAACTAAAAGAGGTTTTTGTTATATGGCTCAATTTTAACAAAAACCACCTTGGTTTTTGCAAAATTACTTTCCATATGTTGTAAAGTGACACCACACTAAAATGACTAAAATAGTAAAATAAATAAAAAATTTGCTTTGTTTTAATGTAGGCTCCAAATATCACTATATATCTCCCACATAGTAGCACCTGTGCATAAACTGAAGGAGGTTTTTGTTATTTGGTATGTGATGGACAAAAACCTCTTTCACTTTTGAAAAATTCCTTACCATTATTTCAAAAACTGATATTGTACTAAACTTGTCCCTGTGTGCAGCGACTGACCTCAAAACATGCATAACCAAGAATCAATCATTCATTTCGATCATATCTTATGTTCCAGAAACCAATTACAGGAGTGTGATATACCGTTGGAAATATTTTTTCAAGCTTCTTCTGATGAACACATTTGTGACATGTTTCGTGTTGAATATCATGTGAAAAACATCTAACCAAACCAAACCTAGTAAGAGCTCATGTTGATCCCTGGTGACAGGCTGTGAAGATTGGCACTAACACACCTTATTCGGAAAGATTATCTTTGAGCAAACAAAGTCATCATCCTGAATTTGAATTTTTAATGGAATTGCAAAATTTATTCATTAAAATTCTGTTACATTAGGCTATGAAGGATGTACCAATTTATGCTAAGACAATTAAAGAATATTGTTCTAAGAATATTGGCAGAAAACCGAAGGACCCACTTACTATTCATGTTATGGGTAAATTATCAGATATAATGATGGGGAAATATATACCTGTCAAATATTGGGGTCTTGGGAATCCGATTATGACAACTTTGATTAATGGGGTGGATATCCCAAATGTACTGGTAGATTTGGGGGCAACGATTAATGTTATAACCTCTTCAACCATGATTGCCTTGGGTCTGTGAATCCTTAAACCAACTCCCACCATCCTAGATTTGGCAGATCAATCTACTATTAGACTAGTAGGGAAGCTGGAAGATATCACTATTTTTATAGACTCATGGTAGTAGCCCATTGACATTTTAGTTTTACATACCTAATCCCCAACCAATGGGCACCCTTTGATTTTAGGAAGACCTTGGCTCGCAACCGAAGATGCTTACATTGGGTGTCGTTCTGGAAACATGGTAATATCCAATGGGGAAGTTACGAAGAACCTTATCCTTTACCCCCTGTAGAACCAAGTTCATCAAATAAACCTGGATTTACCTTGATACAAAAGTCTCTACCTACCAAAGAGCCTGAATCTGAGAATGAAGAAATTAGACCCATCCTTACCATCAACGAGGCTCTCAGTTTTAAAGATGAGATGGAAGGTGATGCCACTAGCACCTTTCTCAACAATCTCGACTCTATTTCTGATTCAACCTGTCAAATATTAGAAACTTTCATTAGCTGCAATGTTTAGGAAGATGTTGAACCAGAAACAAAAGTAGAAAACATTCCTGAAATTGTACCTCGTAATAGTGTTCCTATAGAAATTGAACTAGGGAAAACATTGAATATTAATCTTGACCTTTCACACTCCCAATCTGAACAACTATTGAAAGTCCTTCGGGAGCATAAAGAAGCCTTTGATTGGAAGTATACCGTTATGAAAGGCATCCTTGATTATTTATGTACTCATCATATATACATTAAAGAGTAATGTCGACCTATTAGGCAGCCACAAAGAAGAATGAATTATGCCTTAAAAAACAATGTTAGAGATGAATTGCAGAAGTTGTTAGATTTGGGTTTTATTTATCCGATATCAGAGAGTCAATGGGTTTCTTTGATGGTCATTGTTCCTAAGAAGAATGGAAAGTGGCAGATCTTCGTTGATTATATGGAACTAAACAAAGAAACTCAAAAAGACCATTTTCCCTTACCCTTTATTGACCAAGTCCTTGATACATTAGTTGGGAAGGAGTTTTTATCCTTTTTGGATATATTTAATAGATATAAGCAGATACAAATAGCTCTTAAGGATCAGGACAAAACTATCTTCACATGCCCTTGGGGAACCTTTTCCTACCGCGTCCTTCCATTTGTCCTCTGTAATGCACCTTCTACCTTTGAAAGGGAAATATTAAGAATTTTTTTCTGATTTGGTTAACGATAGTGTTGAGATTTACATGGATGACTTCACCCCATATGGGGATTCATTTACAGAAGCTTTGAAAAACTTATAAAAAGTACTTGAAAGATGCAAGAAAACAAATGTTTCTCTTAGTATAGTCAAATTTCATATGGTGATGAAAGAAGGAATAGTGCTGGGACAATTGCTTTCAGCTGCAAGAATTCGAGTTGATCCTGCGAAGGTAGAGGTAATATTAAAATTTACTACGCCTAAGACACCGACATAGGTATGTAGATTTATTGGTTATGCTAGGTATTATAGTCTTTTCATAGAAAAAATTTCTAAAACAACATTCCCACTTTTTCAATTGCTACCTATGCATGCAGAATTTGTGTGGACAAAAGAATGTGAAGCAACTTTTGTAGAAATCAAGAACTAGCCTGCAAGGCTTAGATATTATGCAGTCCTAATTGGAAAATTCCGTTTCACATCTCTACTGATTCTTCTCAAATAGTAGTAGGGAAAGTTTTGGGGCAACAGGAGGGCAAGAAACCGTACGCAATTTACTATGTCAACAAGAATTTGACCCCTGATGAATTAAACTATATGGTAACTAAAAAGGAGTTCTTGGCTGTCATTTATGCTATTAATAAATTTTGGCATTATATCACAGGGTATCCTACTTTCATGCACATTGATCATACAACTATCAGGTATCTGATGAACAAACCAATAACCCCTAGTCACATTACAAGATGGTTACTGTTAATTCAATAATTTGATATTACCATTGTAGATAAACTAGGGAAAGATAATGTAGTTGTAGATTTATTGTCTAGCATGGATACTAGTGATGAAGGTACACCTGTAGAGGATAGTTTTCCAGATGAACATCTTTTTGCAATTTCTACTCACACTCTATGGTATGCAGATATTGCTAACTATCTTGCTACAGGAAAGGTGCCTCAACACTTGCCTTACAGAGAACAATGAAGGATTATCCATCATAGTGCTCGTTATTCATGGATAGAGGGATATCTCTTTTACACAGGATCTAATAAGCAAATATGGTGCTGCATAAGTGGAGATGACATCTATGATGTCCTGAAAGATGCTCATGATGGTCCCTGTGGGGGGAATTTTGTAGATAAGAGGATAGGTCATAAGGTGTTACAAATGGGATACTATTGGCCTTCTATTTTTTGTGATGCAAGGAAATATGTTAGAGGGTGCAATAGTTTCTAGTGGATGGGTCAGCCTGGTCGGGAAGATGAAATGTAGTTACAACCCAAACTATCTCTTGAGCCCTTTGAAAAATGGGCTATCATTTTCGTTGGGCCATTTAATCTGACTTCACAACAAAAAGTTCACATTCTGGTTTACTCAGATTATGTGACAAAGTGGGTGGAGGCCAAGGTTGTTGTGAAAGCAACAAAACATGTTGTCTCAGACTTTTTATTTGAAGAAATTCTTGCACAGTACGAAGCTCCTAGAGAGATAGTTTCAGATGGAGGAGCACTATTTACATCACATCTGATAGTATGACTTATAAAAAAGTATGGAATCAAGCATAGGGTAACATATCCATATCACCCTCAGGTGAATGGTCAAGTCGAAATCATAAACAAGGTACTAGAGAATATTCTTACAAGGATTGTAACGAGCTATCGCTGAAATTGGGCCGAAAAACTTACTGAGGCACTGTGGGCGTATAAAACAACATGGCAGAACACAACAATGTTTTCACCATATGAGCTTGTCTATGGGAAATCCCCTTTGTTTCCAGTGGAATTTGAAATTAAGACACTCAGGACAGTCTTTGAAGTAGGTTTAGATTTTTTAGAAGCCCATAAACACTGACTGGAATAGTTGAATGAGTTGGATGAAATTCATTTGGTAGTTGTCTAAAATATTGCTACAATCCAGCAGTAATGAAATAAATGGCACGACAAATTCATTAAGAAAAAGGTGTTTCAAAGAGAAGATTGGGAATTACTTTATCATTATCAGTTCAAGTATTTTAAGGGGAAACTTTGCTCCAGGTGGATGGGATTATATGAAGTTGACATGGTGTTTGATAATGGTGTTGGAAATAATACTGAGAGGGGGGGGTGAATCAGTATTATCTAATTCTTTTTCAATATATTTATACTTTGAATTATTGTATGTCAGTACCATAAAATAATGAGCATGAACAAGAAAAACAGATAGTCACACCAAAGAACACCAGATATAAGGTGGAAACCCAATGTGGGTGAAAACCACCTACTGCAATATGTCTCTATCTTCTTTCAATTAGAAACTCCTTTTACAATGATTTTGTACTGGTGCAGTCCTTTACCAGTACGCAGGCTGCAACCTGCAGAGAGCTACAACTCTCTCTCCTGGAAGGGAGTTACAACCCCCTACTTCTTTTCTTTCAAGGACCACTTTTCATAAATTTTCATACTGGATCCATGAACATCAATCAATCATCAAGTATATCTGCATCAAACAATCTCCTTTTCCCAATTAGCACTGAATCAAGTAAACACTTCTCTGACAGCTGTACCCAGAACACAGTAACAGTAACCACACACCAAATTTTGAACCCAGAATACTGCAGCAATCGCCAGAGGCAGCTAGATCATAATTTAAAGATATACGCTACTTCATCAACCTGAAACCTGCGTGCAGATCTATAAAGAATAATTCCTTCTTTCAAATATTCAGACACTAATTAACCCAGATTGTCAGATTTATAGATCAAGCATGCGCCTCATATAACATATCAAAATCATACAAATATACTATTATTCAAGCATAAATATTATGACCCATCAATAGAACTTATCCTTCTTTATGCACTAAGATTTCTCCTTCATTCAGATCCAGATCTGCACCATAACCCAATCACAAATATTTCAGATCTAGCACTTATTAGATATTCAATTCATTCGAGTCTGCTTTGCCAAATGATCTTCTTCCTCTTATATAGTCTTAGGCCTTCCACAATACCATGGTCCAAAACCATAGGATCAAAAAACTGTTGGACTAATACCATGAACCAACCATGAAAGTGCGTGAGATCAACACTTTTGGATGCAATACCACGAACCAAAACCATAGGATAAAAAACTATCGGACTAATACCATGAACCAACCATGGAAGTGCGTGAGATCAACACTTTTGGATGCAATACCACGGACCAAAACCATAGCATCAAAAACTGTCTGACTAATACCATGAGCCAACCATGAAAGTGCGTGAACTTTTCTCTTCATGAAAGGAACTTTTCTCTGCATGAAAGTGCGTGAACTTTTCTCTACATGAAATAAACTTTTCTCTGCATAAAAGTGCGTGAACTTTTCTCTAAACTTTTCTTTGCATAAAAGTGCGTGAAATTTTCTCTAAACTTTTCTCTGCATAAAAGTGCGTGAACTTTTCTCTACATGAAATAAACTTTTCTCTGCATAAAAGTGCGTGAACTTTTCTCTACATGAAAGAAGATTTTATCTTCACGAAAGAAACTTTTATCTTCATGAAAGTGCGTGAACTTTGTTGCACTATAATTTATCATCTGAGATGAGTGGGTTGCCATCAAGTACAACATATGTATCATAATTCCAACAATCTCCCCCTTTGGAATTGATGGCAACAACAACCAATCACTCTCCCCCTTTGACATCAAGGGCAAAGGACAAACCAAGATACTCTCTTTCCTAGAGAAACATTCTGCTGCCCATACTCCCCCTGAGTATCTGCTGACATCTCTGAAAGAGCTCCCCTTTGTATATGCCAAGGTGTACCACTCTGTCCATGCTTCCTCTGAGTACATGCTGAAGTCTCTGCTCTACTGAAGTGTTCTGTTCATGCTCCCCCTGACTATAAGCAATGTCAATAACTGATAGCAGCAGCATCTAACAATCACCATGACCATGAAAGAGATAGAGACATATTTCAGCAATATTCCTTCTGTCCTTCCTCCATAATGCCAACAATGCATTATATGCTCCCCCTGAACTTGTGCCATTCGATCTTTGACCAATCCGCAACTCAGCAAATGTATGCATATACCCCAGATGAACCTTGCGTACAACCAACAATCAGAAGAGAGTCAACAACAAGATGATGCATCAACAACCCCCAGCTTTTGCCTGAGGTATTCAAAGGTCTCCCTAGGCAATGCTTTGGTGAGTATATCAGCAACTTGTTCCTTAGAAGGAACATACTCCAACTTGACCTTTTGTTCAAGCACTTGTTCCCGGAGAAAGTGATACTTGATTGGTATGTGCTTGGTTTTTGAAAGCATGACTGGGTTCTTTGAAATGCTGATTGCACTTGTATTATCACATAAGATGGAGATAGGTGGTGTACAAGTGATTTGAAAATCCTGCAAGGTCTGCATCATCCAAAGGAGTTGAGTGCAGCAAGATGCAGCAGCAACATATTCTGCTTCAGCTGTAGACAAGGCAATCGAACTCTGTTTCTTGCTGAACCAAGATGCTAATCTGGAACCCACAAAGAATGCACCACCACTTGTGCTCTTCCTGTCATCCACGCTTCCGTCCCAATCTGCATCAGTAGAAGCATGAAGTGTGAGATCTGTATCTCTAGGATACCATAAGCCATAATTTTGAGTCCCTTGAAGATATTTGAAGATTCTCTTTACTGCCTGAAGATGAGTTTCCTTTGGATTTTCCTGAAATCTTCCAACTATTCCCACTGCATGCATGATGTCTGGTCGGGTATCTGTCAAATAAAGTAGAATTCCAATCATAGATCTGTAAGTTGGTTGATGCACTACTGCTGATTCATCATTTTCACTGAGGTTACATCCTGTGACCATGGGTGTACATACTGGTTTTGCTTCTTCCATACCATATTTTTTCAAAATATGCTTGAGATACTTGGTTTGAGACAAGAAGATCCCTCCTTCATTTTGTTGGATTTGCAAACCAAGAAAATATGTCAATTCTCCAAGCAAGGACATTTCGAATTCTTTCTGCATCACCAAGGTAAAGCTTTGACTCATAGATTCTTCATTGCTGCCAAAGATAATGTCATCTACATACACAACAAGTATTAGCAATTTGTCATTTTCAATTTTTATATAAAGATTGCTATCTGCTGATCCTTTTGAAAAACCTTGTTGATGAAGATATTTGTCCAAACGATAGTACCAAGCCCTTGGAGCTTGTTTAAGACCATAGAGAGCCTTTTTCAATCTGCATACAAGATTTGGATCATTTCCAAGAATGAAACCGTCTGGCTGCTCAATGTATACTTCTTCTTCTAAGTCTCCATTCAGAAAGGCTGATTTCACGTCCATTTGAAATACTTTGAACTTTTGAAAGCTTGAGAGAGCAAGGAACATTCGGATGGCCTCAAGTCTTGCAACAGGAGCAAAAGTTTCTTCAAAATCTATTCCTTCTTGCTGCGCATACCCTTTACAAACAAGTCTGGCCTTGTTTCTAATTACTTCCCCATTTTCATTCAACTTATTTTTGAAGACCCATTTTGTCCCTATAACATTCTTATCCTTTGGTCTAGGAACCAACTCCCAAGTGTTGTTCTTTTCGATCTACTCAAGTTCTTCATCCATTGCTTTGACCCAACATTCATCTTTGCATGCCTCTTTTACATTTTGTGGTTCAGTGGATGAGAGTAATGCCAAATAGCTTGAAGCTTCTGCAATTGTTCTTCTTGTTTGTACACCTGCTTCTTTTTGCCCCAAAATCTGAGATTCTGGATGATTCTTCTAAACGTACCTGGATGGAGTCTTCTCTTCTACCCTTATCTGTTCCTCTGGTGCTTCTTGAGGTTCTTCTTCTTCATCATTCTGTCTTTGAGGGTAGTCTTCATCTTCTTCGATATTTTCATGATTTACTTGCCTAGGAATGCATCCTTTTTCATCAACCACTACATCAATGTTGTCAACAATTCTTCCAAGTCTTTTATTGTAGCACTTATATGCTTTGCTGTGTGGAGAATAACCAAGAAGAATGCCTTCATCTGCTCTAGGTTCAAGTTTGCCAAGTTGCTCATCAGTATTCTTAATATAGCATTTGCTCCCAAAGATTTTGAAGTGTTTTAACGAAGGAGTCTCACCATACCAGAGTTCATGAGGAGTTTGAGTGTTGTTCACTCGGACATTTGTTTTATTGAGAATAACAACCGCAGCATATGCAGCTTCACCCAGAAAGTTGCGGGAGTTCCGGACTCATCAAGCATAGCACGGGCCATTTGTTGGACTGTTCTATTCATCCTTTCCACCACTCCATTTTGCTGAGGAGTTCTAGCTGTAGAGAATTCCCTTCTTATCCCATGTTCTTCACAGAAATCGAAAAATTCATTTGAGGTAAACTCCCCACCTCTGTCGGACCTGAGGCACTTAATTTTGTAACCTGATTCATTTTCAACCAAGGCTTTGAAGGATTTGAATTTTTCGAATGCTTCGCCTTTGTGCTTCAAAAGTCCTAACCAAACAAACCTGGAGAAATCGTCAATGAATAATATCAAGTATTCTTCTCCTCGAGGTGACCTCGTCCTGAAAGGACCACATACATCTGTATGGACTAGTTCAAGAGGCCTGCTGGCTGATCCTTCCTTCTCCGGGAAGTTGGTTCTGGTTTGCTTACCAAACTGACATGATTTTCATATAGTGTTGTCTGGAATTTTGATATCTGGAAGACCACGAACTGCCTGATATTTGCATGCCTTCCTTATTTGTGAAAAGCTTAGATGCCCCAACCTCTGGTGCCATAACCAATGTTCATCATCCTTGCTCAAATAGCATTTTTGTTGTCCTTCTTCAAATATGTATAGATTATTTGGAGTTCTTCTACCTTTGGTCACTGTTTTCCTGTATCAAGATCACGAATGCTACATCCATTTGATCGAAATATTACCTCGGTTCCTTGATTGCACATCTGACTGACACTCAGAAGGTTATGCTTCAAGCCATCAACATACAAAACATTTCCATCTTTGACCTTTTCTTTTAACTGAGCTATGCCTTTTCCTTTTATAGCTGCTGGAGTATCATTTCCAAAAGAAACTTTCTTTCCCTTTTCTAAAGCAGAATATGATTCAAGTTTTTCTTTATCACCTGTCATATGCTTCGAACATCCACTGTCGATGTACCATAGATTTTCCTATCCCTCTGCATAAAAGGCTATCCCACATCTTTCTGATTGTGGTTCCTTTATTCTCCATGTTCTGGTGCTTGAGGCTTGTTCCTTTGTCTGCTGAAATCTGCTCCTGCATTCAGAATATTCATGACCGAAGTTATTACAAATAGAACATTCAATTTCATTTTCAAGAGCCGAAAAGTTGTTATAGGTCCTTTTTGTAATCCCAGTCATACTTCTTTGTTTTTGAGCTTCTCTAGTCATGATTGTTTTATATGCAACACATTGAACTGCTTTATGACCAAAGTTATGGCAAGAGAAACATTGGCCATTGAAGAAACTTCTGCGGTTATCAAATCTACCACCCAAATGATTGTAATTTCTTATTGTCATCCATTCTTGAAGCAAATTGAGGAGATTTTACCTGTGGCTGGTTGTAGCTTTTGTTCACCTTAAGACAGATTGCCCCTGGTTTACCTGGTAGTCTTTGTTAGTTCTTGATGTAATTGTCCCTGCTTTACTTGGTGATCTCCATTATGTTTTTGCTCATTCCTTCTTGCTGCATCAAGATAACTCTTTGAGGTGGTGTTGATGCCTCGAAAATCACTGCAACAACAATGAGGGATAACCACCCGGTCCAGACCTTAAAGCAGCTCCTTTTCCGTTTGGTGTGGTGGCTCTGACTGGTTTAACTAGGTCCAGTTACCTTCTCCTTATTGCTATTCATTTATGATGTATCTTTACCTACAATAGACAGGGATATCAGATCACTTCTTCTTGCTGATCAGGCAAGAGAATGACCCTTAAGCTGATTTGGGTTCAGCCAAGCACAACTAAAATTTTGCTCTTTGAGGAGAGGACTTAAAAGTATGTAGAATTTATTCTAAACGCAAGCTTATTCTATGATGCAAGCAAAAGAAACTAATCTAAATCCTATCTTAATTAGGCAGATATAGATCTAACCCAGCTAGAGCAAGATAATTAAAGTATTGGGATTTAAATATGTCTTGTTTATAATGAATATCAAGTTAATGAAGTAGTTCAATTAACTGATATTATGGTTACCAAAACACATCCTATTAAGACCTTATAACTTGAAATAATAAACCACAACATTCCAGGAAGTAGTTCACAAAAATGATATTGATTATCAAATCAATAAATCCAATAATTGAATAATGATATGTGGAAATAGTTCACAACACATTACCATTCAACAAATCAGTTTTATAAGACAGATTTTCTGAGTAAATAGTTACTCAAAAATCAGATTTTAATTCATAAGAAGAGAGATACCTAAAAACAATATTGAGACAAATTACCTCATGTTGACAATAGTGCACAAACATGAATTAAATGAGACATTCATGTTACCATAAAAATGAAACTGATATTTGAAACAGTAGTATTTAAAAATAACAATTTATTGCATCCATTTTCTGATCTTGGTCTTCCAGTCTTTTATATTGCTTGAACTTCTGTCTTCAAAACTAGAGCCACAATAGTGCAAACTCTGCCCCTCATACATAATTCAAGATACAAAGGAAAAATCATCAATAATCCCCAGATTTGAGATTTTTCTCTCTCTCCTACAACTCTAAATTCCTATTACAGTAGTGCTTTTAGAAGTCTAGAATTGCAGAGGAGCGCAGCCCCTATTACATTCTGCAATCTATTATTTATACTATTTGCAAGGGAATTTTGGAGAGGAGAGTTTGTTGAAGAGAAATCTGCTAAATCCAAATTTATTTGCTCAAAACTTCTAATCTTCTATTGCTGGAGCATTTTATTGACTTAGATCTTTTTCTCCATATTTCTTCCACTGTTTTCCTGCAAAAAGAACTTAAAATAAATTAAAATGCAACAATAAAATCAAATGTCATTGTTGGCAATTAAAATCAAATCCAATCAAATTCTATTTAAATAAATAATTGAAAATAAAATATAAGCTCTCTATTGATGTTTGGGGTGGTTTAATTGGCCAAAGATATTATTAACCAATGAATTACAATTAGAAGAGGCTTTGGAAAAATAAAAAGAAGAAAATAACTCAGAAAATTGATTTTGTTTTCAAATTCGAAGCTTGATCTTTTGCCTGATTTTTGACCAAATAATGATTGAATTTTGTTAGTGAAACTCCTCAAAAATTGTTCTCCTTGATTTTCTCTTTCCAATGAGTCGTCCTGAGCTCATTTGGCCAAGTATAACTCAATTTATGAGCCTCCAAAGTTGATGGGTCAAATCTGGCATGAATCTGGAAATTCTGTTGCTGAGCTAAAATATTGTAATTAAAAACTAATCCTAAATTAGTCTCTCATTTAATTGCTAATTATACACTAAACTAATTATTAATAACTATTTATTAATTAATATCTAACTAAATATTATAATTAACTAATTACAAAACTATATAATATTAATCTAAATAATAATTACAATTTAATTTATTAAAATAAGTTATATTAATTTAAA